>CANYBF010205884.1:0-28330 GCA_948192965.1 Dalechampia spathulata
TGTATGTATTTTCTTATTTTTGGTAGTTTGCTTTGTTTAGGCATTTTCTTATATTGGCAACTATTGTATGTATATATGTATGGTTTAACAGAAATAACACATCGAAGTTTTCACAAAAACTTTCAGATCAATTTCTTTAGAGAAGGCAGAAAGATATCACTCTTGGTGTAGCTGAAGGGATTGAATATCTTCATCAGGGGTGTGATCAGAGAATTCTCCATTTTGATATCAAACCACAGAATATCCTGCTTGACCGAGATTTCAATCCTAAAGTCGCAGATTTTGGTCTAGCCAAGTTGTGTGCAAAGGATCAAAGCGCTGTCTCAATGACGACAGCAAGAGGAACCATTGGCTACATAGCTCCTGAAATTTTCTCAAGGAACTTCGGGAATGTTTCTTATAAATCCGATGTTTATAGCTTTGGAATGTTGGTATTGGAGATGGTTGGAGGAAGAAAGATCGTTGAAGAAACAGAAGAAAAGGATGAGCACATATACTTCCCTGAGTGGATTTATAATCTCCTAGAAGAAGGAGAAGATTTAAGGTTGGAGATAGAGGAAGAGGAAGATGCAAAGATTGCAAAGCAACTTGCAATTGTAGGACTATGGTGCATTCAGTGGAACCCAGCCAATCGCCCCTCCATGAAAACTGTTATTCATATGTTGAAAGCAGAAACAGAAAATCTTGACATACCCCCTAACCCTTTTGGCTCGACAAATTCCTCAAGAATGAAACCAAAACCAAGGCCAAGCAGACGACTTCACCAGGAGTTGGAGGCCATCTCGGAAACAGAGTGATAATTAAGCTCCACATCACATAAATAACGCATAGCTTAATACTTAGTTTTGGAGGAACTTGTCACGTGACATTTTTGTCATGGAGCTAGTGAAGATGGTAAAGTATCATTCTGAATAGTGCTTGTATGGCTGAGACACGAATTAAATGGTTCAGAAGTAGTATGACTATGATAATAAGACATTTGTTTAAGCCATACATATCCCATGTCTCGGGTTTAAGCAGAACCCGAGGCTTAAGGTTTTGTTTGGATGACTAATTTGAATCGAACGTTTTTGGTTGAGCATGGTTATTTCTTGTATGTAGTCAAGTAGTAATTTTCTCAAGAAACTCACCTTAAAATCAAACTTGCTTGCGTAAATCATCCATGCGTGTTCTGTCATGCCATCTTCTATGTTGCCACTCAATGTTCTCCAATTGGCTCCTCCACCTCTTCAAGATATTTAAGTTTAATTAAATTTAAGTCTATTAAATTAATTAAATATTAATTAATTAAATCTTAGATTATAAAAATATTTTTATTAATCTTTTATTTTTATTACATGTTCATTGTATTTTTTTTAAATATCTACTTAAGATTATTTTGATATTCATAATTGACCATTATTTTTTGACCTCTCGATCAAATTTATCTTATTAAAAAATAATGATTCTAAAATAAAGTAACTAATTATACTTGTATATTTTTTATTTTTTAACATAATTTTAATATAAAATGTTCAGAATTGATAATAATTAAAGTATAAAAATTATTTTTTATAATTTTATATTAACAATTAGATTAAAAATATTTTAAAATATTTATATGATTGATAACCATGACTTTTACCTATATTTTTCCCTTTAATACAATGTTCTTTTAAGCATTGTTTTCATGTTTTTCCTTTCAAACATAAGCATATAATATAGTATTTCATGCATTATTCATATTCTCATGCATCATACTCATATATTATATACTTAGTATAATTTCATACATTTTCATACATATTTTGCATAATTCTCATGATATTTCATATAGCTTAGGAATTAGCTTTATTTAGATGGATTTTCCATGCATTTAGTAAGTTTCTTAAGTGTCATTTTATAGTTAAATCATAGTTTTAGGTTTTAGAACTTGAATTTTCTCATTCAAGCTTAGAAAATAGGATATTTCATAGTACTGCGAGTCATCCACGAGTCGTGTAGAGCCATCCATGACTCATGTAAGACTCGCACCTCTTTATTTCTTTTGTTCTCCTTTCCTGCGAGTCATCCACGAGTCATGTAGAGCCATCCACGACTCGTGTATGATTCGAACACCTTTAATTCTTCATCTTTTTGATCGTTTTGAAAGCCACACGACTCGTGTAGCATATACACGACTCGTATGGTGCATTTAAGTCACTTTTTCCCTTCCTTTTCTAGCCCTAGGATCATAATAATGCACGGTTAAGATTCATTTACTTTATTTAAGATAGTTATTAGGGTTGTATTCATTCAGAACATGGGGGAATTCATACACACAGACATTCATTCACTCACAATTATGAGAGTCTAGGTTAGGGTTTTAGGTTTAGGGGGAGAGGGAGAGAAGATGAGATTTCAATTGGTGTGATTGCTAATCTTCTCTTCTATTTTCTGTTCTTATTCATAGCCTTTCATCAAGACGTTGGGGAAGCAGCTGAGGAGGAATCAAGAATAATAGAAGACAGAATAACAAGAGCAACAAAATTGATTAAGATTCTCTTCATCTCCATCTTTTTATATTTTAGTTTTAAATATTTATTATGGTTTTATTTTCTTTATTCTTCATGCCCTTTTGCTTTATTTATTTTGAAGATATGATTTGATAGTAGTTGCAGGGATTGGATGATGATTTGAACAGATTTAATTCCTTTCTATTTATGAATTCATTTACCTCTTTATGTTCTTGAGTTATGATTCATGTTTATGATGTTTGATTGTTAGAATGAAGGAAAACATTGAATTGGTTTTGTTAATCGCTTTGAAAGAAGGTTTAACCTAATCGAACGAATTTAAGAACACTAAATAATAACTATTTAGACATAAAAGTTAATTAATTTGGAGGCACAAGGTATAGTAAATGAATTTAATCGCTGAAGTTAATCTTAGCAGTCACGAAAGTAGGGTGTTAGCTTAGCTTTAGTAGGTAAAAACTCTTTTAAAAGAAAGGACTTTGCATCTAAACACTGCTTTGAAGTTGGAAATTGAATTAATAATGGAAGTTTAATCTTTGTTCATCATCATTCAACCCTATGTTTAATTACATATTATATATATATAGTAGTTGATTAGTGATTTTAGTTAATTAAATAAATTATAATGTTAAATTGCCTAGATAATCGATAAATTCAATAGCTAGTACTTAACTGCTCTTGGTCCTAGTGAACGATACCCTTATATTGTAGTTGCGACCCATATTCTTGCGGTGGCATAATTACAATTTAAGGATTATAAATTTAAAACTTGTTGATTTCTTTTGCATGTGAAAATACACCTAATTATACGCCAACAATTAACAAGAAATAAAAGGTCTTTATCTATAATAACAAATGAATATAAAAAATTATGAAAATGGTATAATTAAGTTCCTCTTCCAAACTTTACATTGTCAAATATGAAATAAAATTTATCTATATGAATGTAATTTAGCTATTATTATTACTAATAACCATAAAAAATCATCTTGTATTTGTTTAATAACAACTATAGATAGAAAGAGAAATGATTTTTTTATTATCATTATTAAAAAAGATAACTATTAAAATTATATTCATTTTAATAAATTTTAATGATTCTTTATATTCGTCAATTTAAAGTTTTGAAGATGAGATTATTTATACCATTTTCATGATTTTTTTGTATGTTTTTGTTACTTTTCAAATGATAGATGCTTACTTGTTCTTTGTTGATAAAATAAGAGTAAAAATGCATCACTTATATTTATTCGATTATAATCAAAAGTTCTATTAGTTAAAAATATTAAAGCTTTACTTGTAATTTTGAACAAAATTTTAAAATGCCACAAAAATATCTTAATTTTTAAAATTATTTATAATAATACCTCACTTATATATTCAAAATTAACTTAATATGATACTATAGTATGCATTTTTTTAATAATTATTTTATAACCATATCAACAAATGTCATTGTTTAAAAACTTTAAATCTTTTCTATATTTTGCAATTTTAGCAAAATTTTTATTTTTTAATAATAGTATCCAACTTTTATATTAATCTAACTATCTTCATATATAAATATTTTTTTTGTTTTTATTCTTACAATTCAAACACTAATTATTCACTATAATTTTTTAAAAGATTTAATTATTTTAAAATCTTTTTTTGCAATAATAATATTGATAGTAAATTTGTTATTGAATTTTATTTTTATTAATTATTAATATGTAGGAAACATTTTTATTATAATATACTAACAATATTAATTAATCAAAAAATAAAATTCATTTAAATGTTAATACAACATTAATAAAATTAATAAAAACTATATGTTAGAGTTGACTAAGCAAATAAAAAATAAATTATAGCAAATAATTACAAACATAAATCATACTTGTTAGTCCCAAAAACAATGATCAAGAGGGGTGAATTGATAAATCAAAAAATTTAAAATAATTTTAGCAAACTAATTTAAAAATAGTAAACTATTTTTGAAACTAGTGAACTAAAACAAATTTTAGCAAATTGTTTTGTTAAAACAAAATCAATTCAAAAACAAATCAAAGTAAAGGAATTAAAAATAGTAGGCTAATAGAAGGAGAAGAGAAGAAAGTAGTGGATACATGATATATAGTGGTTCAACCTAAATACCTACATCTACTCTCTCAAAATCAATGTTTTGAGGCTCCACTAAATCAACAAGTTTTTAAAGGCAACTTGGAACCTTTACTAACAAAAGTTTTCAATAGGTTAACTTGCAACTTCTTCAAGTTTTAATAAGCTGACTTGACAACCTCAAGTTTTCAAAGACTTACGTGTAACCTCTTTAAGTTTAACAAATAGGCTAACTTTGAACCTTTACAAATAAAAGTTTTCAATAGATTAACTTGTAATCTCTTCAAGTTTTAGTAGGCTTACTTGTAACCTCAAGTTTTCATAGGCTTACTTATAACCTCTTTAAGTTTTACAAATAGGCTAACCTGATAACCTTTTACAATAATTAAATGATTTAAGAATAAAATTTCTTACAACCTTTACAAAACACCTATTGAAAAGATTGAGAATAAATATTCAAATGAATCTCTTTAGAAAAATACTTTTTAGATGTATATAAATTTAATCCTTTATCCAAATTCTCTTGTGTATTTTTTAACTTCAAAACTCATGTATTTATACTTAAAATATGATAATTATTTTTCAAAAATACATAAAATATAAATATGTAAGTTAATCAAAATCATTCCAAAAATATCTTTCTATTACATAAAATTAGCAAGCTAATTTACATTATAGATATATTTATTATAAAAATTGAATTTTTTAAAGCTTACCATGTTTAGAATATTGAAATAATATCCGAAAATTATTTTATAAAAGTGAAAATGTTATATTTTGAAAGATATTGATTTGAGATCTATAAGGTAAATATTCTTAAAATTTTAAAAAAATTTTAAGAATACCTTAAATATAACCTCCTAAACATATAATCCTCTTAAGATTTTCAATAAATCCATTGAAAGTTTTCCATGAATGTAGCTGAAAGATTTAATTTTCAAGTTAAATTGAATTTGCTTCCTTTGACGTGTATAACTTAATATATTTGATTTTTTGAAAAAATCAATTATATTAAAGCTACAATAAAATATTTTGAAAACAAATAAAATCAGAAAATATCTTTAAGAGATAACATAATTATCTTTCCAAAATTTAAAATAATCATGATAAAATCCTTTAGATAATTACCAAAATATCATATCAAATAATTACCAAATTACTCAATATATCCAATTAAAATATTTACCAAATATAATCATTATCCATTTAAAATTACTTAATCACGTGAACTACTAAATCAACATGATTGACAATCATTCAAAATGATAGAAAAAATTATTTCTAAAACATAAATATTAATAAAATTGAATGTACCAAAAATCACTTAAATTAATTAAACAACAACTTAAAATCAATGAATATCAAATTTTGGCAATTATCAAAATAAAAAAGTTAAAATTCTCCCCCTTTTAATTATGATAAAACTTGATCAAAAATAAAATTTTAAAAAATTAAAAACATAATTTCAAAAACATTAAATGAGAATTTTTAGACAAGCTTCTCTTTAAAGTGATATCTTTTGAAAATATCATGTGACATGTAGAAGGAAATGCTCCCCCTGAGATAATGATCAAGCTTTTGCTACTTAACTCCCCCTGAAATATTGTTATATCTAAACAAATAAATCCAAACAATATACATAATAATATATCATAACATATAAAATTCAATATTTAAGATATAATATCCAATATGATAATGATATGCATACATAATTAAGCAACTAAAAATGCATGCAAGGAACCATATTCTTCTCCCAATATATGCAACCATAAAATTATATTCTTCTACCCCATTTTATCATCATAAAAGAAAAGAAAAAAAAATAACTGTAATACTAAAGTATTAATGATAGTCATAAAGAATAAGATAAAAAATAACGAGCTAAGTAAGAGGGAATGGATCAGAGAAACTTCCAGGTGCTCTTGGTGGAATGACCTTGGTGCTCATGATAGAGTGAGATTGGGTTATTCTCCCTCAAAATATTGAGCTATAGAGGGCTTAAGGGCAATTTAAGTGTCATCCTTCCATCATTTGAGTCGATGTCTTTTCCCTCAGCTTCTTCTTCTTTTTCTTCCATCTCTTTAGATGATAATTTTCCTTTCAATTTTGATAAAGTCTCAACTGCATTATCTATTTTAGGATATTCTTCTTCTTTAGCTTCTTGTCCTCTTAAGGAATTTATTCCTCTTTTGCTGGCTTTTCCTTAGATTCAGGTTTATTGTAAACATTGTCTAGCAAGACACCTAATCCTCGTAACTCTTTTACAACATTGATGATGGCTTTAGCTACTTTAATATTAGCAGTAACTGCTTATTTTTGACTCTGCATCAATAATTCCTATTAATTACTCTAAAATGATAATAGAAAAATGGTTAGGAAGTAATTGTAACTTGAGTACACTGAGTAGGGGTTCAAGAGATTTCTTCAACTCAATAAGAATCTTAAATAGATGCTCATATTCCTTTACTAAATGCATTCTACTTTATAAGATATGCTCAGCTGTCTAAAAAACTTTAGGAAAATCTGTGAATTATTTTTCTTCTTCCTACTTCTCTGATTTCCTATATGGGCAAGGTTTTCAGACCCTTTTCCATAAACACAAGGCTTATATTTATAGATGTGGGTGATGGGATTAAGAAAATCACATTAGTAATATGGGATTCTAGAAATTTTTGAGCTATGTGTGTAGCACATAGTGCTATATACATAACATATAGCTTAGAAAAAGGCTATATGTGTAGCATGTAGCAGTAGATGGCTAACATGATGCAAATTTAACCTATGTACACCTCCCAATATAGGCACATTGGGATGTGTGCCATAGGTCAAAAAACATCATTTGGGATCCTAAGTTATGGTGCCATATGGAGCATATTAGATTTGCTCAAGAAAAGGCTACCCACCAAATGTATATTTTCATGACATACGTAGTATGTAGCACTATGTGCTCTATACATCAAAAAATGCATACTATGCTCTCTGCCTTCCACAAGTAAAATTTAATGTGCTCTAAATGTTTAGAACACTTAAGGGAAGCTCAAAGGCATATGTGGAAATGTGGTTTGACATCGAGAACCTATACTAAGTCGAATTGACAAAAACCTAAAATTATAACATGCAAGTGAAAAGTTAGCGTCAACAGTTTACCTCTTGATTAGGACCATTTTAAGGTGATACAAGTAAAAGTCATCAAAATGAGACCTAATTACAACATGACTTTTGACTAAAAGTAAGATGAGTATTTGATTGACGCTCGTGTCAAGGCTCAATGCTCATTCTGAGGCTTGCAAGATGCTCATGTTGAGGCTTGTAGGATGCTCATGATGAGGCTTGCAGGATGCTCATGCTGAGGCTTGCAGAATGCTCATGTTGATGCTTGTAGGGTGTTCATATTGAGGCTTGTAGGGTGCTTATGCTAAGGCTTGCAGCTCCACGGGGGAAATTAGGCTCCGCTCAAGATATGAAAGTGATCCATTAGGAAAAATTCCATCAAGGCTCTCATGCCAAGGCTTGTAACTTCATTGGGGAATATCAAAATTGATGGCTTAACTCTAGCATTAGGAGCCCAAAGCTTAGGCTAAGATATGCGACTCAATTAAGGAAAATTCTCTGGGACCCCGGTGCTCAGACGAGATGATTGATGCTTGATCAGACAATGCTCATACTAAGGCTTGCAACTCCATTAAGGAGAAAAGATAGCCAATACTACCACTAGGAGCTCGATAGGAGCTTGATGCTCAAAGTGCTCATGCTAAGGCTTACAACCTAATTCTACCACTAGGAGCCTGATGCTTAGGCTAGATAATCAATGTTGATTTGATGATGCTCATGCTCAGGCTTGTAACCCAATTCTACCACTAGGAGCCCAGTGTTTAGGTGAGATGATCAATGCTGATCAGGTCATTTCTAGATTGATGGATTTATTGTAAGGCTTAAAAATCATATGATGTCTTAGTTCAAATGCCTACTGCTAAGGTTTGAGAGTGAAATGCTTGAACTCTTGATCACTGTTGGATCAGGTGGTCAACTGTAGAACCTGAGTGATCAATTGCTTAATCAGGGTGAATAACTATCAGTTCTAAAGGTGATCAACTATTGGATTTAATGCTCATACTATCAAACAAATGTCTAATGTCTCTAAAGATTGCATTTGGGACCCATTGCTAGAAGGTGACATTGTCTGGTCAACGGCTTGACTAGTAGTCAAAGGCTTGATTGAAATTGATTGCCTGCTGAATCAATTTCTTGTTTATGCTACACATGGGAAAAACAATTTATCAATGAAATTGGAATTTAAATGGTCTAGAAAAAATACCTAAATTTTTTTTAGTATTAATTTGCTACATTCTGATTAATTTCTTGTATTTTTCAGAAGTTACATGTCATGAAAATTGGACTTCCTAGAGAAAATGATCTCTAAAAATTATGAAATTTTCATGAGAAGCCTAATTCCATGAGGGCATCTTCATGGATACCCGATGCATGTTAGAAGATCACTCCAGAGGCCAGCGTATGTTAGTAAAATTTACTATGTGTAGAGCATATAACACTACATGCCATGCATATCATATAGAAAACATAAAGTCTCAAGCCTCCCATTCAAAAATCATTTGGTTTTCACACTCCAAATTAATTTTCTCTTAACTCCAACACCCAAAATCTGTCACTTCTTCAAAAATGGCCAGAATTAGGATGCAATCGACACCCCAAGACCTAAAATCTATCCTGAGCTATACTCTAACAAAGCATACAACTCAAAATCCTTATTACAGAGCTTCCTATAGTAAATAAATCATTGAAACATTTTCCATAGACTCACATAGGTCCCAAGCTCCTCCCGAGAAGGTAAGTTTCTCATGTTTTGGTTAAATTTTTTGAAAGTTGAGTCTATGCTCATTTTTTATGTGTTTAGGCCAATGTTTGGCTTGGATTAGTTGCTAGACTTGTGATAGGCTTAGGTTTCCATGTGTTTATAGAAAGGATTTGAGAAAAATTAGCATTTTTGAAATAGGTCTTGCTATATGCTGTGCATATAGCACTATGTATACCGCACATAGTCTATATGTAGAGAACATAGGGATATGTGCTGTGCATATAATAGAGAAAATTGGGCTAAAATAGGTGTTTTTGATGATTCCATTGAGAATTGAGCATTTTAGACTTTCATAAGCATGAATAGGTGACTTTTAGGGTTAAGGGAGGAACTCTAGACCCTTAAAACACAGTTTGTAGTTTGTAAACTTAGTCTGAAAGCTGACCTGAATTTTTGCAATATATAAAGAGAGTGGACGGTTATTGGAGCTGGCAGCATCCAAGGAGTTTATGAGTGGTATTCACAGTTGCCATGAGAGGTTCATATTAGAGTTGACTAGAGTTGCTTCAATTAGTACATCTCTTGCTTCATGGGCATGGAAAAGAGGTGTAATAGATTCATCATCACTGCCATGATAGAGTGATGGATGGACTCTACTCATACCTTCCATCTGCCAGTAGGAGAGATTACTATTACTCTAAGAATCTTTGTTAGGATCACTGGGCTACAGTGCATTGGATTGCCTATAACATTTGATACAAGGTTGATATCATTGCATTGGTCATATGGCATGATTTTTAGTCTATTAGGCATGTCTCCTAATAAGAGAAGGATACAACATATCCTATGAATGCCTTCGAGAGATAGTTTTGACAAAGATGCTTGGTAAGATGATCTTTGTAGAGCAGTATACCCATAGCTTTTTACTATATGTGCTAGGATGTACTCTATTCAATAACACTAGAAATAGTATCTACATGTTTGTACTATGGATCCTATGTTATTTAGACACCATTGGTAGACTAAATTGGGGTAGTGCTGGTCTAGCCCATCTGATGCAGGGATTGGACATTTGCAGTAGGTAATATAGAGACCGTTTCATCGGCTGTTAGTAAGTCATTAAGGTAAGCATAATTCTATTGATTTTAAAACTAATATGACTTCTGTTGAGTTCATTGCTAACTATGTATATTGATCTTGCAGATCATGGCATATGAGTTTGGGCTGCTACCAGAGCCCAAGATTTTGCGTGGACTATTAATTGGTTTTCCATGTATGCAGGCATGGTATGTATCACGTCAGAGGTCTAGTTATACCATGGATGAGTTGAGAGAGCATCTTAATGATTTGACTTGGGACCAGGTAAGAGAAAAGCAATTTTATTAGTAGAAAATTGAATTGAAATAGTTTAGAAGCTACTTAAGTAGGCATCTAACTATATGTTGTTATTGTTGGAATAGGTTCACCCCTATCCTTGGAACAACATGTTCCTGCGATCGAAGTACTTGAATAGAGAGCCCAGAGTGTAGACTTTTCTATCTAAGTGAGCGTGTAGTTAACTAGTAATTGGGGTTAGAGGGACATGTGGAGCTTATTGCACCACCATGAGCTATGTTTTGAGCATCTTGTACTGATACAGACCTAAAGGTGAATACTACATTGACCGGTATTCCTAGGTAAGAGCACTTGTCAGAGTCATCGATGGACTATCAAACCTTCATCCAAATGCAACTACTGGTGCCTATCAAGCTTTCTATATACAGAGGCTAGCATGATAGAGCGAACGGACTTGGTGGTAGACCCGATGCTTTTAATGGCAGAGGTGGACACCATGGTCCACCAGCTGTTGGTAGTTCTCGAGGTGGTGGCACCTCAAAGAGATCATACAGTGCTGTGTCTGAAGCAATTCCATTAAGACTAAAGCCCAACACTCTAGATGCACCTCTTGGATAAGAGTATCCATAGAACTTCATTGAGGATAAGCTAATGCGGTCTCAGAACCCACTGATCTACATTTATAATGAGCTTGGCTGCCTAAATGAGACATCTTTCTCGATGCCAATGAGAGATGAAATTGAGTTTAAGTTACTAAAAACTATTCATATATGTATCATAGATGTATTAGCATGTTGTTGATTCTATTGATCTTACAAGTGTATGACCTGTGCAGGTACCTTGAGATGCTATGGTTGATGCTACAAGGTTGCTCGCGAGATTGCACCGCTACCATAGTTTTAAGATGTAGAACGTGCATGTAAGCACTTGTTATGATTATGATCATGATTTTTATGTATGGATGCACTTGTTATGAGAAGATCAAGATTGCTATGCTCAAATGACTAAGCAGATAGGCAGAGAGATCACTCGTTGATGACTTGCCTGGAGTAGTCCAATATAGAAGTCCCCGATAGTCCCAGTTTGGATGAGGAGTAGTCAGGAGATGACGATGCTTAAGGCAAACGCAATATGAGATTCCATATGCATGCTATCAAAACTCTAAAGCTTTTATATTAGAGCGTAGGATAGAGTAGCGTAGCCTAGCATGAAGGCCTAATACATTTATGCTGTGGTGTACAAACTCTGAAAAAGTCAAATGCTCAAACTCTGTATCTTCTGAATTTACTAATGAAAGTAAAAAACTACATGCTACCATTATTCTTTTATAAGAATATCATGCCTTATGCTTCTCTATAGAAACATAACTTATTTATTCTTTTGTATAAAAATTAGATAGACAATGACTCAACAATCACTGTCTATAATCTGTACTCTTTCCCACTAGTGGGGTGACACTGAGTGGAGTTGATTGAGTGAGTTCAGACTCTACTATTTTAAGACATTCTAGAAAGTCTCCATTAACACTGCTTTCTTGCACGCTGCTGTGTAATTTTAGGATCCAGTGGCTTATGTCTTCCGGTTTGGACACGTGGAACTGTCTTCCGGTTTGGTTTTTTCATGATGGTGATATTGATAATGCTAGCACCTACCAGAGAGGTAGTTACGTATCTGATCAAGATGTTTGATATTAGCCCTATGATAGTGAGGTCACCACTGACTACAGAGGGCTTTGTAGATCTTACTGTTATCTTTCGATTGTGTGAGCACAAGCTAGTGACTACTCCTTCATAGCTGAGAGTAGTAGGATTTGGACTGCTAGCACATTTTCTATTTATTGATCCATTTAGTTATGAGGATTTGTTGATTGGTATGATGATAGACTAGATAGAGCTGGGTTAGATGACTTTTTTGATGATAATGATAGAGACAATCTTGGGGTTGAATAGAGTGAGGTGGGGTCAGTCTGGATGCATGAGTGGTAATTTACTTCTACTGTAGGTATGAATTTTAAGCCACTTTTACAGGTTTTTAACTTAAAAAAGCTATATTTTTGTCATAATTTTTGCATGAGTCACTTTTTATGAGGTTTTTGGCTTATCAGGCCACTGATTTTTGCTTTGGACCCTAACTTTTTCTTGAATTGCCTCAGATTTTCAGCTTAATTGGTTGCTCTAATTTTTGCCTGAGTATACTTTTACAAGGTTTTCAACTTAACGAGCTTTATTTTTGTTTTATTTTGTTCTCTTTTTCTTTTTTTTTACAGATCTATCTTCAAGAGAAGCTGGGAATCCTGTCACCTGGTCTTACCACAGGATTGTACTGGTAGAGATCCCTGGAGCAGGATCTACTACTAATGATAAGTATAAGATGTGGGTGTTGTGCCACACCTAGGATTCTTTATTGTACAAACTATTAGGCAACAAAATTATGCAATAAAAAAAGACAATGTTTTGTGTTTGAAACTAGTATTACTTATAGCTAAGTTTATGAACATGCGTTCCATTTGTATTAATGAGATTAAAACATTTACATGAAAAATGTTAAAACCAGCATAGAAGTTCCCCGATATGCATTAGACTTAACCCCTGTCTTTGACCAGTCCCATGTAAGATTTTTTGTTCAATTATTTTAATGCTTTTCTTTTAGTTTAAAGAGCTTTAACTTTTGCATGAGCCATCCAAGTGGATTTTCAAATCATTGAGCAAGCATTTTTTCTTTTATCTTAACTTTTGCATGACCCGCCTATGAAGGTTTTTAGCTCATTAGACTTTTATTTTTATTTTGCTCTTCTTTTTACCCTTTGCTTTGGATAAAATACCTCTTTAGCCAATCAAGGTTGACAGGTTCAAGAACTCGTTACCCTCTAAGTCTAAAATACAGACAGGGCCCTTGGATAGGATCTTTTTAACCAAGAATAGGCCCTCCCAGTTAGGTTTGAACTTTCCACGTGGGTCGTGGATAGCCAATCTGACTTGCTTCAGAACTAGATCACCTTCCCATATAGTAACAAGCTTTACCTTCTTGTTGAATACATTTACCATGTGCTTCTTATAGAGCTATAAATGATAGAGAGCCTTTAGCCGCTTCTCATCAATAGTAACCAACTATTCATACCTGGCCCTCCTCCACTCGGCCTCCTACAACTAAGCTTTTAGAGCAACTCAAAGTGACTTTAGCTCCACTTCAATTGGGAGTATGGCTTCTATCCCATAAACTAGAGAACAAGGGGTAGTACTTATAGGACTCCTTGCAGTGGTTCTTTAACCTCATAAAGCAAATGGTAGCTATTCATGCTAATCCTTGTAAGTTTGCACTATCTTAGCCAAGATTCGCTTGATCGTCATATTGACCGCTTTGACTACCCTATTAGCTTGAGGATGATATGGAGAAGATTGGTGTGCTCGATCCTATATCTATCTAATAAGTCAAATACCAGGCCTTGGAATTGCACTCCATTATCAGACACCAAGTGATGCGGTACCCTATATTGGCATATGAGATTTTTCTCTATAAACTTAGCAACTTGCTTTACCCCCAGTTTGCTATAGGATTCTGCCTCCACCCACTTAGAGAAGTAATCAACAACCACCAATATATATTGATGCCCATTAGAAGCATTAGGATGGATCTCACCTGTGATATCGATTCCCTAAGCTAAGAAGGCTATGGCATTATCAAATTTTACAATTCAACCGATGACATGTGACTTAGATCTCCAGGAATCTGGCACTCATAACATCACAAACTATATATAGTTTGTCTCCATGGTAAACCAGAAATACCCTTGGCACAAGATCTTTCTATACAAAGCAAATCCATTCATATGGGACTTATATACACCAACATGCACTGTCTACATGACTAATTCAATCTCCTTCCTTGATATACATTGAAGTTGCAGACCATTAACTGTTCTTCTGTAAAAAACTCCATGATGCCAAGTAAAATTAGTTGCTAGCCTCTGTAAAGCTAGCTTATTAGTCTTATTGGCTTCCTCAAGATAAGCATCGATTCTCAAGAAATTCATGATATCAGCATATCATGGAATCTCATCTTACTGGTTTAGCACCATAACCCATTCTCCCTCATAGAAAGGAATTCTCAACTGCTCGATGAACACAAGTTGAACTTGATACTGCGGTCACTTATATATTGAAGCTAGTATGGCTAAGGCATTAGCCATCTGATTCTTATCATATGGAGAGTGAATAAAATGACATGAACTAAAATTGTAAATCATGAGCTTCATGTATTTAGCATAAGGCTTAAGCCTTTCTTCTCCAACGTCCCACTCAACCATGGACTAGTGAATGATAAGCATTAAATCATGAAATACCTCCACATCTTGAGCATCAATCATCAGCAGTGCTTTAAGCCCGAACATACATGCTTCATATTCAACCATGTCGTTAATGACTAGGAAGCTCAACTACTTCAAAAGCATGATTAGTTCACCTTCAAGAGTGATTAGCACAACTCCTATGCATGCACCTCTTCTATTGACTACACCATCAAAGTGCAACTACCATTTTTAGACATCAACTACCCCCAAGTGCTCATTTGGGAAGTCCAGTTTGAAGGTTTTAGAGTCATCCATCAACTAGGATGCTAAGATTTCAATAATCACTTTGCCTTTGATCACTTTCTTAGTGATGTATTACACATTGAACTCTGATAATAGGATCAGCCATTTGGAAAGCTTCCCCACCAGTGAAGGAGCTTCATACAAGTACTTCATAGGATTGACCTTGGAGATCACCTGAACTTGGTATAATTGGAAGTAGTGTTTGAGATTCTTAGTGACCTAGACTATAGCTATGCATAGCTTCTTAATAATGTTGTACGTGCACTCTGTTGGTAATAATTTCTTACTCAAGTAGGAAATAGCATGATCAATTCTAGCTTTATTCTCTTGATCCATCATAACACCCACTGATTCATCCTCTAAAGCTAGATAAAGCAATACTAGTTTTCTAGGTCGAGGTGGCTGTAGAATCAGGGGGTTAAAGAGATAATACTTCATCCTCTCGAATGCAAATTGGCAATTATCATCCTAAACCAAAGGCTAGTTCTTCCTCAAAAGCTTGAAGATGGGCTCACAAAAAGTAATGAGTTTAATAATGAATCTGTTGATGGGCTCACAAAAAGTAATGAGTTTAATAATGAATCTGTTGATGTATTGGAGGTATCTCAGAAATCCCCTAACCTTGATCTTAGTTCTGGGAATAGGCATCTCACATATCAACTTCACCTTGGTATGATTCACTTTGATACCCCTCTAGTTAATAACATGACCTAATAGCTTACCAGACATCACCTTTAATATGCACTTCTTTAGATTCAGCTTGAGTCTGTATTTCTTAACCTATATGAGAAATCTATCAAGAGAAGCCGGATGCTATTTTGTACTAAGAGAGTTCACCATCATTTCATTCACATAGACTTTGACCTCCTTATAGATTAGATTATGCAAGGTTGTTGTAGCTCTTTGATAGGTAGTGATTGTATTCTTTAAGCTAAAGGGAATGACCTTGTAACAATAGGTCCCCCATTCTATGATGAAAGCTATCTTTACCTTGTCAACAATAGCCATGAGAATTTGATTGTACCTAGAAAACCCATTAACAAAAAAGTATGCATAGCACTAGTAGCTACACTATCGACCAGCACATTAACATGAGGCAAAGGAAAGTTATCCTTTAAACATGCCTTATTCAGATCCCTATAGTCTATGCAGACCCTAACCCTGCCATCTTTCTTGGGAACTAAAACCACATTGGCTAACCATTTGGGATAGTCAATGACCTCAAGGAACTTGGCATCTAACAACTTTTGTATATCTTCCTTAACCTTCTAAGCCCATTCTGGTCAAAGCTGATGCAACTTCTACTTAACTAGCTTGAACTTAGATCTAATCAAAATTATATGTTCTACTATAGTTTTATTAACACCTAACATGTCTTCGTAGACTAGAGCAAAGGCTTTTATATGTTGTTTTAACATTGATGATTTATATTCTCTCATCAGAGGTTAAATTTAGCAATTTAGAGAAGACAGGGCCTGTCATTTGTGCCAATGTTAATAGTTTCAATGTGTGATGCATTAATGTCAAATGCTCATATAATGCTCATGTTCATGTACAATGCCATAAGAATACACATTATAAACATAAGCAAAGCTATTTTTCATTACATTAAACTTTGAAAATATTCCATCATCATCAAAAAGTATAGAGATAGGCATATCATCATCTTCATACAAAATCTCATCAGAAGTGCTATCTACAAGTGTGGCAACTGTGGTAGACTTTGGCTCAAGGCGATCGATGGTGAGATTAGCAACATCACTAAAGATCTGAAAGGCATCATTAGGGTTGATAGTGGAAGAAGTGGCGATGACCTTCTTAGACACTATCAAAGCTGACAACTCAGGAACACAATCATACTGCATCTATCCATAGACAAAGGCAACCATCTTGTATGCTTCCAGCTTATCTGAAGTATAGGAATCAAACCTAATGCAATACCTCTCCTCCCATATGGCTGTAAGGATGTTAAACTCCATTGGATCCTGCTAGTGCTGGGTTAAACCTCTGCCAAGCATGAAGCTCATATTATGTAACATTTTCTCCATGACGGGACTCGGTTGGTATAAGTATGACTCAGGTTCTTCAATGGTAGCAATCTAAAAACTAGTCATGAGAGGGACATCCTCTCTAATGCAGGCTAGGGAAACCTTATCTTCAACTGCAATAGTGACCACACCCTCATCATATGGAAACTGGATCTTCTGGTGCAAGGTAGATGGCACACCTCCCAAGGGATGGAACCACAGCTGGCCAAATAATAAAGCAAATGATACTAAAATATTACCAACTATCAACTCCACCATTGACTCGATCAGCCTGATAGTAACAATGGTAGTGAAGGTACTAGTAACCTCTCATTTAAACTCATCATAAGCCCTGATGATAGTCTTGGATAGTTTCTATGCATGATGTGTTAATGTCAAAAATTCTCATGTAATGCTCATGTTCATGCACAGTGCCATCAGATTACACATCGTAAACATAAGCAAAACTATTTTTATTGCATTAAACTTTGAAGGGATTACATCATCATCAAAAATTGTAGAAATTTAAGACATCATCATCCTCATATATAAGCTTATCAAAAGTATTATCTATAAGTATGATGATGTCCTCATAGACCTTTTAAAGAAGTAGATCACCCATGTCCAAACTCTGCAGCTTGGACTCCAATGCAGCAATTATAACAGGTTCCGGCTCAAGGCAATCAGTGGTGAGATTAGCAACATCACCAAAGATCTAGAAGTTATCATCAAGGTTGATGGCAGAAGAAGCATCAGTGACCTTCTTAGAAGTTGTCAAGGCTAATAAATCATAAACATCATTAAAGATGGTAAACTGCTAGTCAAAGAAATCATCTAAGCTAGGAAAATTAGGAGTACGGTCATGTTGCATCTCTCCGTGGATAAAGGTAACATTTTACAGTCTTCCAGCTTGTCAAAAGTATAGGGATCAAACCCAATGTAGTATCTCTCCTCCTATATAGCTGTAAGGATGCTGAACTCTACTGGATCCTACTGGTATCGGCCTAAACCTCTGTTAGGGATGAAGTTCATGTTGTGAAGCATCTTCTCTATGACGGGACTCGGTTGGTATAAGTAAGATTCAATTTCTTTAATGGTGTTAATCTAAGAACTAGTCATGAGAGAAACATCCTCTTTGGTGCAAGCTAAGGTAATCTCATCATTAGCTACAATAGTAACCATATCCTCATCATATGGAAACTTGATCTTTTGATACAAGGTGGATGGCATATCTCCCAGTGGATGGAACCATGACCGGCCCAATAGCAAAGCAAATAACACTAGAATTTTAAAAACAGTTAACTCAACCACTGACTTGATCAGCCTAATAGTAACAGTAGCAGTGAAGGTGCTAGTAACATCCTATTTAGACTCATTATAGGCCTTGATGATAGTCTTGGATGGGTTCAAGTCTAAAGGTTGAATCCTGAGCTTGGGAAACACCTTAATAGGATAGACCTAATACTTTCAGTTGATAAATTCACATCTAAGAAAGTGATCATGCTAGATCGCATCTCTCGGTTCATCAACTGACTCTTCATGCTGAAGGTAGAGGCAGATGGAGAAATCCTCATGCTAAAGCGTGCTTCGTGATGGCCTGTCGATGTTGCTAGGAAAATAGCACCAAGTCCTAAATGCTAATATTAGTTTGTGTCTTCTTCAACTACTTGACAATAATATTATCAGGCTGAGTAACCTTATCAGCAGGTTACAAAGCTTTAGCACTACTTGGACTAGCATCATCCCCGACTGGTCTAGCCTTTGTCAGCTTCTTCAAAGCATTCAATCTCTTTTTGAGATTAGAAAGAGTGAACACCTTACCACTATGAGTCATATTACAGACTCAAGAGGATATCTTATTAGCTCCTAACCTTTTTTGTTGCTTAGGAGACTTAGATATTAGCTTAGTTGCCTTAAGAGTCCCGATCGACTTATCTTTCTTGAAATCTTGAACCTTTACTGATTCAGACTTAGAGGAACCCTGAGTAGCTATAGGATCATCCTCTGAACTATCATACCATATATCAATGGTATAAATATCAAACCCACCATCGGGCCAAAAATTGATTGTAGGTAGTTGAGCAACCGCCTCACTGCCAAGAGGAGAGAAGGAGTTAAGAACCAAGGATTTTAGCAACCTTGATTGGAGCATGTAAGTGTGGTTTGCTTTGTGGTAGTTAGTCAATGGGTTAGTTTTGGTAGAGGGTTTGGATTTCTTTGGATCTTCAAGCTCACCCTAATCAATGAGTTCCTGAATGACCTACCTGAGAGAGCAGTAATCATTAGTGTTATGGTCATGATGCTGGTGGTAGTGGCAGTAGGTTTTGGTGTCTACTGAGGTTGGAGGTGGTGTTTAGAAATTTGGCTCTAGTAACTTAATGAGTTTGGCTTTGAGGAGATGCCTGAAAACCTTAGAAAGTAGCATCCCAAGATTTGAGTACCTCTAAGACTGGGTAGTGTTTCAGAGTATGGGATTTGGTGTTTGCAGGGCATTTATGTAGTAGGATTTGTGTTTTGTTTGTGTGTATGTGGTGCTTTTAGGGTTGAGGAAGGAAGGTTCCTTCTTCTTCAACCCCTCGGTCTGATTAATCTGTTGGCCAACATAGTAGATGTCCTCAAAGGTATAGAAGGTCTAATACTTTAACTTATTCTGGTACAATGGCAGCGACCCTATAATAAGCTTATTGATCATGTTAGACTCATATGGCTTATGTCTGACCAGTGTAGCTTTATCCATCCACTGGCTAAAGTAGTCCATGAAAGACTCATTAGCCTTCTGTTTAACCATCATTAAATCCAATATAGTAACACAAAAATGGGATTTGAACCCATGCTACTTGCAAAAAATAGTGCAAAGAGGCCTCTGCTTGATAGTGGTCACCTTATTGAGACTGTGATACTAGGCCAGTGCCGGTCCCTCTAGTGAGATGAAGAAGAGTCAAATTATTTGCTAATCCAACAAGTCTATAGTATGCATCATCATCGTATACATTTTGAGATGATTCTTTAGATCCCCAACCCTGCTGTACTTGGGAACATTCCGGAGCTTGAACTTCGAAGCTTGAACTTGGTAGGCAACTCCTTAATAGCTCGAGCAGAGAACTCATCAAAGTTAAGATCAGACCCCATTCCCTTGGTCTTAATGATAGATTACAATTATTCTATCTTCTACTCTAGTGCTGAGATCTCTAACTTACAAACATCATGCATATGAAGTAAGACCTCATCTGTCTACGTATCATACAGATTGACTGCTTTCCCCTTATCCTTCATAGGAGCTAGTGGGGTGATGAAATCTCCAGGATTAAGAGCTTTCCAGATCTGTTATTTTAGTAGAGTCTTGAAGTCGTTAGTCAACATCTTGGGTATAGATTGATCAATGAGCTGCTGAACTATGACAAGTGAAACATCATCTAGCACTGAGCAGAAAGTGTCAGATGGAAAAGTGACATTCTTAGTAGGCTATAAGTCTAACATGGTCTACACATGATAAAGAGAATTAGCATAAATGCATGTGTATGCATATATGGTTGTATGTGATGTACATGATGTGACATGTAGGATGTATGCATGGCCTATGCTAGGAAACATCTAGTGTTATGGCTGCAAAAGAAAATAGTTAATAAAAATCATGCATGAGCATGCATGTATGAGTGTTGGATAGAAAACATGACAAGGTTAGTGAACACATAGCATACAGCAGTGCTCCCTACCACCCTTATACCTCTATAAAGATAGGCTTATCCAAAATCTCCTAGGTGGGATACTAGCCCAGAGTTACACTAAGAACTTGAGGTGTGAAACTCTCAACATGTAAGGTAAGCAAAAGATTATCATTGTTTAATCATATAAGAGATTACAATAAAAAATTTGACATCATTTTAGCATGGTCAAATTGCTATGATAAGAGAATGCCAATGGAATAGGCATATGGTATGGAACCATATAGAATCTTGAGAGAATTTTGACTCTTAGCAGAGCAAGATAACATGATCATATTGCTATGATAAGAGAATGCCAATAGAATAGGCATGAGGTATGCAACCATATAGAATCATGAAAGGATTTTGACTCTTAGCAGAGTAATACGAGGTGAGAACAGTGGTCAAATTTAAGCAAATCCACCAATATGATAGGACATAGATCCACATAGTATGTGAATAAAAGGTCTTCATTTTGGAATATTGTTATGGTTAGCTACATGGGCTTTAGTCCGGTAAGAATAGGCTAAGGTCCCCTGCCATATTATCCACAACCTATCCAATTGAATGGAATTATTAATATATGACTATACCTAGCATCTATACGTCAAGAATCCTAAGCGGTCAATGGTACAAAGTAACAAGGGGTGAAGGAAAATTTGCTTTCTTGAAGAGTCAAATGAAGTCCAAGGTAATCACTCACCCATAATCACTAATTTGACACGGGACAAGTGAAAGTGTACAGATGTAAACTATGTGCATGAAATGTAATATAATTACCCCAATTAGAATGGGAAAAGCAATATGAAACTCAAAGATTTCAATAGCACCACACTTTTGTTGTAGGTCCTTAATGGAGTTGCCACTATGGGCAGGGCTTTCATTATGACCTAGAGCAAGGCTTATGATGCACGGAGCAGGGGCTCACTTGGAACAAAAACATAGTCTTCTCCAGGGGCTACCTTGAGGAATGAGATCAACTTAAAAGAGTCATAAGATTGAGTCACCATTAGATGGTTTCAAAATTGGGTTCAACTGACATATTAGCATGAGTGCTAAGTCAAACCCTTTAGAGATGGGTTCAGGTGGTGAAGATCTATTCACTCAAAGTTTCAAGTTTGATTTTACCATTTTAGTTGAGTTAATTATCCTAGCCAGATGAGCATTTATGAGCATGAAATAAGCACACAATAGGGTATAGCACAACAGTAATGATGGCAGATATAACATAACATTATGATATGGTAATCATAACATGAAATATGACATATGCATGACATGTAAGATAACATGGCATTGACATGATATATGAAATGACATGATATAGGCATGACATATGAGATCATATGGCATAAGCATGACATGTGAGATGACATAGCATAAGCATGGCATGTGAGATGACATGGCATAGGCATGATATGTGAGATAATATGGCATAAGCATGATATGTGAGATGACATGGCATAGGCATGGCATGTGAGATGACATAGCATATGCATGACATGTGAGATGACATGGCATAAGCATGACATGTGAGATGACATGGCATAGGCATGACATGTGAGATGACATAGCATAAGCATGATATGTGAGGTGACATGGCATAAGCATGACATATAGGATGACATGATATAGGCATTGCATGTGGGATGACATGGCATATATCATATAGCAATGATTAAACATACATTATAGCAGATATAAAATAATGTGCAAAGCTGCATGAAATAAAATAAGGGCTGATGAAAGGGATCAAAGAAGATATGGTATATATGAGGGATTTAAGGCTAAATCATACAAAAATGGGAGAATAAAGCTATTATATTACAAAGCATCTTCATCGACATAAAATTCAAGACATTAAGCAACATCTCATCCACTCTAGGAAAAGTCAACCTCGGGTAGCACGAGTCAAAAATGCACAAGTGAAAATGTAAAATAAACAACCAGAATCGTTAGTAGAAAATGAAGTTTAGTACTAGATCGACTAATTTAATATCATGTGAAAGCATGAATCAAGACTCCAAATCTGATGAATGTAGTGGCAACAATCATGAAAATGAGAATAAACACGAGTTAAATCATGAAAATCATGTAAAAAATAATCAATTTTAGGTAAAATCGATCAATAGCAAAACTGAACTTTCTAAGATCATATAAAATATCACTTAGAAACAAATCAATGTTTAATTAAGCTAAATATGTCAAGTGACATATTAAACATAATTAAAATAACATTAATTGAGTAATTAAATGATTTAATGGTAAAATCATAAGCAATTAATCATGACACAATGAATTGGGAGTCACTAACATCGCACAAATGCTAATTGGAGATAGTAACTCAACCAACCAAAGCCAGTCACATCAAATAACATCAATTAAACAAATTAAATAAGCATTTAACTTGAGAAATATGATTTAAAAGCAAAAATTAATGAAGTATGAGGAATGTATGATGAACTTAGATCATTAGGGTTACTATGAAGCCATTAATGCTATTGAGAACCTCAAATCACAACACGAAACAAGCAAAAACCAAATGAAACATGCAGTTTCTGGTAAAACAGGAGGTGATGTGTGCAACACATCATATGAGATGTGCCACATATAAGCTATGTGTGGTGCACATCATGTGATGTGTGCAGCATATAGTGAGAAAGTTTCAAGGAAAAAAGTATTTTTAAGTAAAAACATGAAATCAAACCTAAATTTGAGCAAATTTACAATAACCATAGATCATTTAAGGCATGAACAAGCATTGGAATCCATTAAATCATGTATGATTGAAGTCCATCAAAAGTAAAGCCAAAATCATAAACCCATAATGAAATCAATAAGAAAAGGAGAGAATAAGCATTCATCTCACCACAATAGATTAGGTTTCTAGATCTTGATTCCAAATGTGATTAGAGACCTAATTAGAGTTAATTAATCTTTAATCCTAAGTTAATTACTTAATTAAGAGCTTAATTAAGTGAGATTAAATTTTGGTAGAGTTTAGGCAAGTTTGATTAATTTTCAGAATCTTTTCCATAAATACAAGGCTTATATTTATAAGTGTAGATGATGGGATTAAGAAAATCATATTAGCAATGTGAGATTCTAGAAATATTTGAGCTATGTGCGCATATTGCCTAGAAAAAGGCTATATGCATAACATGTAGCAGCAGATACCTAGCATAATGCAAATTTAACCTATATGCATCGCCCATTGTAGGCATATTGGGATGTGCACCATAGGTAAAAGAAGCATCATTTAGGACCCTAAGGCACGGTACCATATGGAACATATTAGATTTGCTTGGGAAAAGGCCACCTACCAAATATATATTTTCATGACATGTGCAGCATGTAGCACTATGTGCTCTGCATATCAGAAAATGCACGTTATGCGCTCTACCTTCCACAAGCAAAATGTAATATACTTCATATGTCTAAAACACTTAAGGGAAGCTCAAAGGTATGTGTGCAAATTAGGATCGACATCGAGAACCTATACCAAGTCGAGTCGATGAAAACCCAAAACTGCAGCGTATGGGTGAAAAGTTAGGGTCAACATCCTTATAAACTGAAGATTCAATATATCTCCTTTCGATAGGTTAATGAATGTCTCCCGATAGAGTTTGACCATAATTTGCAAAGTTCAAACATTTTTCCTATAAATATATGAGCCATATTTATAGGTAATATCATACTCGACTGGTGAAACATGCTCCTATATAATGATAAATACATATCTTGCAATTAGGAATCTATTAATCACTCTATAAAGGATCTGTAAAATTTTTTTAACGAAAAACATTTGATCTATAACTTTAACTATCGAGTAAATTACCAGTGATTTTTATGATCACCTATACATTTATACATTATGACATGCCATTATGCAATTATTGCACACCTCATGATATAATATAAATGAGCTACACATTAGGTATTTTTGCATTACAACTTACATACAAATACAAGATAATTTATTACATATAAAGTGTGTAATGATAGTTGCATAATTAAAATATCCACTAGAAAGATATAATACTACCAAGAGCGATTTTGAGAGTCACACAAAACTTAGAGTGTTTTGACTGAACTAGTGTCTTATTGACCTTGATGCCCCTTAGACTACTAACTTGCGTTCATTCATAGATAACTGTTGAGTATAAAACTAAGTGGTATTGAATAACAATTGTATTATGAATAAAATTATATTTTCCTTTTATACAAAATATAATTAATTAATAAAATAATTAAGGAACAATCATAATAACATATACCATAATAAATATTGCAGTCAAGAAATTATAGAATCCATGATAAAATATGTTACACCCATAAATAGGGAGTAAGTAGGATGAGAGTATAAGTTATAATTAAAGAACTAATGGCATAATATGTAATTTGAGGAAAAATGAACTTAAGCTTATATTAAGTTACACAACCATAATCAGGTCAAACATGGAGGCTAAATAGTATGAATTTGGGTCGAGAAGTATGATAGGATATAATAATATTTGGGATAGAAACTAAGTTAAATATACGAATTAAAAATATTAAAGTTAAATGTGTTTGAAAGCGAAGGATGGGTGACCTCCCCGGGAAACGTGTGATTTTCAATCACGTAAGTTGTTTTAGACCATTTAAGCTATGGAATCTTATCTAAAGTAAATTGGAGATTCTATTAAGCTATTTAGAGGTGTTCTGGATTAAAATATAACTAAAAATATCAAAAAGACATAAATGGTATTAATGGAATTATTTAAGGGTAAAGTTGGAAATATGGAAAATTTGTAAGGTAATCTTGGAAAGTCCAATTCTAAGGATTAAATTGCCAATAATTAAAGTTGAGGGATTGATTTAAGATGTTTTAAAGTTTATGGAGGGACTTGTTTGATAAAATTGAAAGTTTGAGGGCTAAAATGTAATTTCTCATAAATTTAAGAACTAAAGTGGTACTTTTTCCAACTTAAAGACTTATATTTATTATATTTATTTAATTAAGTAAGAAATAAGAGAGGGGAGGAGAGCAAACTCGAAATTTTAGAGGGGAAAAGAAGAAGAAGAAGAAAATCATCTTAAGGTAATTTCTTAACCATTTTTCATGAAATTTTTTAAACATTTTCATAGAAAAAGTAGTAATTTTCAATTCTCTATCATTTGGTATAAGTTTTAGCTTAGGAAAGTTGAAGAATAAGTTAGTGGAAGTAAGTGAGAGATTAGGGATTTTTAGGGATTTCTTGATTAAGGTAGATTTAAGTTGATTTTAAGGTAGAATAAGGTAGAATAACATGTATTTACTATGAATTAAGCTTTGGTTTGAATTAAAATGATGTGAAATGACTTTAATGATGAATAAATAATTAGGCCAAGCATGGATTCTTTATGGAAATGTAATTTAGTTTGATTAAATGATGGTTAATGAAAGGAAATTTTTTAAAATTAATGATTATAATAAGAAATATAAAAGAATGGAAGTGAAATGATGAAAATGTATGCTTGTATATTCATTTAAAGAGGGGTATACATATAGGTGAAGGGTTTGATGAGGAATGAATATGTTTAGGTGTGTATTAGAATGAAAAATGATGATTTGAAGTGTTAGAAGAGAATAGAATTCAAGAAAAACCAATGTTATTTAAGAAAGACATTTTAAACTATTATAGGTTTTTATGGTATTTATCTTATTTAATTGTATATGATGATGGAAAAGTGTTTTAATAATTGAGAATATATGATATTTAATGGATAAGTGTAAAATTTTAGGTGGATAGGATATTAGAAGAGTAAATGGTTGTATATTGTGCTTAATTTGAGATTTGGTATTACATACTATGAATTATGTTGGAATATGAATTGGAGATGTGGAAATGATGTTTTGAAGGAAAGGAATTATGTTTTCTGTAGGTGGATTGGTAGATTTGGAAGATGTGATTTTAGGATATCTGAATAACAAATGAAACTCTGCCGAAATTTTGTCAGAATTCTGTAATTTTGATTAGTAGTTAAATAAAGTGAAGAAAGGGGTTTAAAGATGATTAATATAGTAACTTACTTTAGTATGATAAATGAAAGTGGGAAGTGGACTTTAGTTACTTTGTAGTTTTTACAGTAGTTGAAAAAGCTAAGTTATAAAGCTTATTCTCATAGATTTGTCACATTCTATTATTATAGCTGAACAAAACAAAAGAAGTGAAGAAGAGAAACAAAGGGGAGTGGAAAGAAATTTCGTTAGAGGTGCATGCATAATAAACATGTTATATATTTAATTTAAAATGATTTTATCTAAAATGGTTGTTTAATTATCTATTTTTTGCAATCAACTACAAAATGAGTATTTCTGCTGCTTAAGGATTCTTTATTGTGAAAAATAGGCTTTACTTGGCTACTTGATTTATGAATTTATTCCATATGATTTTATTATATTTGATATATGATTTGATAAGAATTTTGAAAACAAATTGTATTTCATAACCGATAGATGATGATGAGACAGACAGATGATTATGAGATGTTCCTCATTGGGTCAGAGGTTGAGATATCCCTAATGAGAGGTGGGCACTTTATAGTATATGATCACCTAGGGATGGGATTGAGACCCGTCTCCCATCCGTGTTGCAATGATTCATTGCTATAAGTTATGATCCAGATAGATAAGATTAGTTACCTTTGGGGTGGGATTGAGACTCGTCTCTCATCCGGTTTACAGGTTTCTTGTAACTTACGACAGAGGTAGAGGATGAGACAGATGATACTGATGATTTATTTATAATTGAGATTAAATATTTAATTTACATTTTATATAATATTTTATTTAATTTATACATTGTTGGACTTTATTTTACATGATGACATTATTTCTATTATGATACATGATCACTTTATTTCTCAAAAATGATGTTTTTGTTGGTTTGCGTAGTTAATAAGTAGCGGAAGAATTTAAAATTTTTATTTTAAAACAACAAACCAAAAGATGATCTTTACATCAAAACACAGAGAAAACAGTTTAGAGATTTGAAGCGATAATTTGATAGTAACTCTTACATTCAATGCAGATGTCCTTCGTTCTTGATCTCTATTGCGTTTATGGTTGTAGCAAACCAAAAACCACCAAAATAGGCAGCCTCCATTAGTATCCACATGAAATAAAGATGTTCCAAGCAAGCAACCGATTGCTTCTATCTTCTTTCCTGTGAACTAGCAAAGAACAAGAAGAAAACTTATGGAATTTGCGTCTTCCTCACAATTGCTCTTGTGAAGGCCGAATTCTC
>CANYBF010205936.1:0-10791 GCA_948192965.1 Dalechampia spathulata
ATCCAAAGTTTAAGTATTCCCGATTGAAATTAACCTAAGTCTATTGATTTAGTGCCAATTGATTAATCCTAGGGGTTTAGGATTGTTGGAATTAGGTTTTTGGATTGTCTAATCACGTTTTTCGGCTGACGGCTGCTAATCACCATTAGGGTTTTTTATCTCGAAGTGCCCACTCGTGCCAAATGGCCGAATTAGGGTTAAATTGAGTCTGAGGGAACTTACCCGATCGGGTAAGTTAAGGTGGCGAAACGAGTAAGTTACTTACCCGTTCGGGTAAGTAACATACCCGAATGGCCTCCAAAACTTACCCGTACGGGTAAGTACCCAAAAAGTCAAAAATGCCCCCTAAGACACCTCTAACTTAGATCCTAGAATGCACTGAGATAAACCGAGATGCCCATGAGGGCAAAACGACGAGGAGATAGGCTCGATTCATCCCAATCAATCCGACTGGTCCAAAATTAGGGTGCGACAGTGTCCTTCGTATGTCTTAGCTTCCTACAATAATCATAATGTAAATGATCCTTTTCAGAATTACCAGTTTTTGACATCTCATATGAATTAATAACCATTAATCTAGATTTTTCAACTAGAACAATATTCATCATTGCACTTTGTCTACTTTCTTCTTATTGTACATGTGAATAAGCCTATCGTAAGGCAAGAAATAGGTCTTGTCCAAATACTTGAACTCGTATTTGATCAAAATCAAAGTTCAATCTAGCTAGGAAGTCATACACTCATTCCTTCTCTCTCATTTTCTAAAATTATGCATAATCATTAAGACATTCTGCTTTAAACTCTTAATAGTAATCAAGCTTTTGCCACAAACCACTCAATTCAGTAAAGTATTGAGCAACCAAAATTTCACTTTGTCTTAAGTTATAATCTTATTTTGAAGTTCATAAATTAAGACATCATTACTAACTTGAGAATAAGTGATTGAAGCAACAACCTAAATAGCAGCAGTAGTCCTATATAGAAGATATCCATAAGCAATATATGGTTGCATGGATTTTAACAACCATGACATGATAAGAGAATTCTCATAAGTCCACTTGTCAAGTGCAGGTCCTTTTTGTTTTGGTTTTTTTATCTTTATTTATATATCCTTGTAGTTTTATAACGTCAATAGATAAGATATAGAAAGTTAACCATGCTAGATGGTTTGTCTCATCTAGCTTGACATAATTAATTTGGAGGGAAGGATTGCCTAAGACAGTATTAGTATCATTAGTGTCGGTCTTGATTTCAGTAGTATCCTTTTGTCCTTTTAGGGTCATTTTTATGAAAGAATAGAGTATAAACAGTACTTGAAAAAAATAACAAGAAAATAGGACAACGGTAAAAGGAATTACATATGGAGAAGCCGAAGTAGGATAGTGTTGCGTTAGAAGAAAAACAACATGTAAGAAACAAGCGCACGCACCAATGCATGAAAGAAGTGTTAAACCATAAGTAGGCGCGTGAGAGCCCGCACGAAGGTTAATGGCTGCAAGACTACCGGAGAAGGCCAATCGGTTAAGGAGCCTTCAGATGGGAATGACAGTGACACAAAAGACACTTTAGAGAAGAAGACTACCACAAACTCAATCTAAGAACATTATTGTGAAAGGGGTAGAAAATGCTCTGATACCATGATGAATTTAGAGAAAATAAAGTTTTTCTTCTATGTATTGAATAATGAATTTATAAATGTATTTATATACAGATCCTATCATTATTTAGGAAACATATATCAAAGAAAAATAGGAAATACAAATCAATGTGATCAATCTAGAATCTATAGAATAGAAAAATAGAATATGTTGTGTTATAATCTTGTTGTGATATTTCAATTTAGTCAACATATTTAATACATAATTCTATTTTAATTATTATACATATTATTTAAAATTATATTATAAGCTATACTTTTAATTATCATAAAATTATAGTATTATACATAGTACTTTTATAATAGGAATTTTATCTTTTAAAATGTTATCATTATACATATCACATAAAATTCTAAATTAAACTCAATAAATCATGAAATTTTAAATGATATAGTCATGTATTCAAATTTAATTGATTTATAGTCTTAAAATATCAATTAAAATATTTTATGTTGTTGACTCTTTATTATTTATTTATATATATTTAAAAATTTTAAACTTATTTCAAAATAAATTATAAGATGTAATAATTTTAATAATATTTTGATACAAACAAATTTTGATCCACTAGATTAATAAAAGATTAATGAATTAGCTATTTAATTAATAAGAACATGTACTACATTGTATCTTTGTCAAAAGCTCAAAAAAGATATTTTGTCAATTTATTTTGCTTGACTTTTATAATATAAATTTGAAAAAGTTAAGTCAGATGTTAATGATATAGGATATTTTTCCAAATTAAAAACCTCATATTTTTGAAAATAATTATAAATAATATATTTTTATATAATTTTATTATAGAAATATTCTCAATAATTTAAAAATAAAAATGAATAAATTAAATTTTAATTCATATAATCATATATACAAATTTAATCAATTAATATTCCTAAAATTTCAATGTTGGGATTATATTATTTATTTATATTAATTTTAAAACTTTAAAAATTCTTCAAAGTAAATTATAAAATACAATAATTTTAATAATATTATTTTTTGATAAAAAATAAATTTTTATAAATTAAAATTAATAAAAAAACTCATGTATTATTAAGTACTACACTTTCTTTCAATCAAAAGCTCAATAAAAGTATGCTTTATTAATTTATTTTACCTAACTTTTATAATATAAAGTTGAAAAAACTAAATCAAACACCAATGTGACATATTTTTTCAATTATAGATAATAAAAGTAATTATTATTTATAATTAATTTTAAATATAATTCTTATATAGATATTAGATGTTATCCAAATTAGATAATAAAAATAATTAATATTTATATTATTTTTAATATAATTCTTAGAAAATTGTATATTTAAAGTTAATTTATTAATAATGCTTAAACTTAAATTGAAATATGTTATATAAGAGATTCTTTATTATTTATTTATATTAGTTAAAAATTTTAAATGTACTTCAAATATATTTTAAAATTATAAAATGTAATAATTTTATATTATTATTTTTTGATTGAAAATAAATTTTTATCAACTAAAATTAATAAAAGACCTATATATTAGCATGTGCTACACTTTTCTTAATTAAAAGCTCAAGAAAAGTATGTTTAACTAATATACTTTGCTTAACTTTCCTAACATAAGTTTGTAAAAAATAAGATAAGCATTAATAATATATGATATTTATGCAGTTATTAAATAAAAATAATTAGTATTTATATTTGATTTTAAATATAATTTTTAGATAAAATTACTTGTTATAAAAATTAAATAATGAAAATTAATTTTAATAAATCAACATATTAGATAATAAAAATAATTAGTATTTATATTTAATTTTGTATAGAATTATTAGGTTTGGCCTCAATGGAAAATAAAATAGAGCACATAACAACGTATCTTCATAAACCAAGAACTACAAGATCATGCCTTTCATTTTGGTGCGATGAAGGGATCGTACCAGATCATAAGCTATAATCAATAGGATTTTCCTAACCCTCCCTTCATGAAACGAAGGATGTTAAATTCTTTTTCCTTTCCACAAGGACCAGGATTTTCCTAACCCTCACTTCTTGATCTTCGACCTTCTCGATCACTAAGAACACCCCCATTTAGTGCAATGAAATGTGTCTATTTATCTATCTTTTGACCCAAAATGAGAATAGGTTTAAAAAAGGATCTTAGAGTGTCTAAGATATACTTCATATATTTAAATTTAATTGATTAATAATACAAAAATTTGAATTGAAATATTTTATATGTCATTCTTTAGTATTCATTTATATTAATTAAAAAATTTAAATATACTTCAAAATAAATTATAAAATATAATAATTTTAATATTATTATTTTTATAAAAAAATTTATTCACTAAAATTAATAAAAAGAAATAGTTCTAAAATCCTATTTTAAATATCTCCAGTTTTTCTTTGTATATATGCAAATAAAATATATTTTAAAGTGTTTATTATCTTAATAGTATTGATACTTTGAATGATATATCATTAAGTAATTAGAAGTTAAACTATAATATTTACCTATATAATAAATATACATTTAATAAATAATTGTTTTTATATAAATAACTTTATTCTAATTCTAGCATAAGTTATAAGTATATATTAAAATTATATTACAGATAATAAAAATAATTAAGTTTTATATTTAATTTTAAATATAATTTTTAAAGTGAAATTAAACAATAAGAAAATTAATTTTTATATTTGATTTTGAATATAACTCTTAAATTGAAATTAGTTATAAATATAAATTAAAATTATTAAATAAAATAAATTTAGATGAAAAAATAAAATAAAAAATTTTCTTATCTCTCTTCACTCTTTTAATATATTATGATATAAAAATTTAGTAATTTAGAAATAAGTAATAAAATTTAGTGTCTATGCAATATGATATTGATGAGATCTAGATATGACACTAATATGATTTTGACACAAGAAAAATTCTATTTTCAATTATCATATAACACCAAATTAATAAGTTTAATTCAAATTAATTACTTGATATTTTGATAACATAAAATTAAAATTTAATAATAAAAACATATAAATTAAAATTTAATATTCAATTTTAACATACTATATAGTTTATTAGCCGATGAAATAATTAACCTAATTTTAATACGTAACTTTTTTACTCTTTTTTTTGTGAACTTTCCATCATGATTCAATGTAAATTTTATTTATTAATTTCATAATTACTCAAAAGTACAATAATTAAAATAATACAAAAACAATATTATCTTTAATAAAAATAATTTAATAATTAATTAATATGTTCTTAACATAAAAATTATGACCTTTTCATGATATTAAATTGAAGTAAAGAAACATAAATCAAAAATTTCAAAAATAATAAAAATATTTATAAATATTTCCAAAAAGGTCAGCATTTTTAAGAAATAGTAAAAATAGCAGATTTTCAAAATATTTATAAAAATAAAGTTATTTTCAATGTTTGATGGAAATTTAATATAAATTTTAGGGATATTTAACATAATTTATTATAAATTTAACATTAAAAATATTATCTTTCTAGAATAATCAGTATTCTTTATATAAAGATCTAAAATCAACATCATCGTAAAATGAAAAATAAAAAATAAAAAAATCATTTTTATGATTATTTAAAAAAAAAATTACATCAACTTATTACTTTTTAAATTTATTTTCATAAATGCATTACCTTTTTAAAAAATTATTATTTATAAAATATTTTTTCATATATTTATTTATTAAAATATCAACATTAATTATTTTTTAATTTTCTTTCCATATTATTATTTAATTTTATTTATCTTAATTAATTTATCTTTTCTTCTCATTAATTAATATTTTATTTCATATCTCTTCAAAAAAATATTTTAAGTAAATAAAATGTAGATGGATATCTTTTTATTTTGTGACTTTTCATGAGTATAAAAATAATACATTGACAAAAACATAATATGCATAAAATATAAAAAAGATATGATTTGCATTTTAAATTTAAGAAAAATTTATAAATAAAAATATATCATAATTAATATATATAGATATTATCATTTATTAAAATAATAAATAATGTGAGATTTCCATTTTTAATATAATTAATGTTAATTTAATGTTTGATTAGAATAAAATATTTATAAAAAAAGTTTTAAATGGACAATTATTGTTAAGAAAGATGAGCTTTTACAATTTTATTTTAGGAAATTGCTGGGAATATCATCATTTGCTTTTTTTTTTTTTGATTGTATGATGTTTTTTTTAATATGATAGATATATGATATATTTGTGATTTTTTGTTGTTTCTTTTAATTTGATGTATTTATTTTATATATCATATGATATATATTTTAACAATATAAATCAAATGATATATATATGTATTTATCATTAAAAATGTAGTATATATATATATATATATATATAAAATATTTATTGATAAATATAATAATATATAAAAAGCTTAGACATATGTAATCATATTATTTGATCTACAATCTTATGTTAAACTAAGACAAATATTTGTCTACATTAATGCTGTCATATATTATAGGTATGACATGTACAAAACCTTCTATTTAAGGCTACTAAGGAACCATAGAGATGTAAGATGCAGCAGCAGGAATCATTCATTTGCTTGGATTTTTCCAATGGCTTCCAGCAAGTTCTTTACTGCCAATGGCTTGGTCAGATGGAGATCCATTCCTGCCTCCTCCACCTTCTCACCTTTATCGTCAGCCGTTAATGCTATAATGGGTATGTGAATATCATGCAGTCTCTCCTCTATTCTTATCTGCCTGGTTGCTTCGTACCCATTCATAATTGGCATCTGTCAGATTAGCAGACGGACCGAAATTCTTAACAAGTTTTTCAATAGTTTCACAACATCCCAGGCATTTATCATAAGACGAAGAATGGCCAAGTGTTTACCTCGCAGTCCATTAGAATGTAATCACAGGGAGCTAATGGATAACTTCTGTATTTCCTCTGATCTGGTAGACCGCAACGGACTAGCTGTAGAGCTTCATCACCGTTTTGGCAAAGACTTACATATGCACCCAGTTGTGAAAGCACTCTTTCAGCTATTTTGCTCAATGCTTTATTATCTTCAGCAACTAAGATCCTTAGCCCACTCAAGGGCTTGTCATTACATTCATCACTGATCTTCTTCTCTTGTTTTTGATTGCTGTTTTGAGTTTTCTTCTGTTTCTCCTTCCCGAAGCTATTTTGTACTCCCGTGTTCTGTTCTTGAAGTGGGTGCTGATAAGTTTGAATTTCTGATCTTTGTCCGCCATGTAAATGCATTGAAGATGATGATGTAGGATCTTTAACTGCCTTCTTTCCTGGATTTTGCAAGCTACCGCCAAATTCTGGTAGATATTTAATTATCTGATACAAGCGGGAACCATGCAATGGTTTCAATAATATCTCATCATCTGAATCAATCAAGTGGGCTTTAAGGCCGCCTCTAGGACCAATGCTACGTGAAGTTGGTTTATCCAACCAAACAACCTTGCAACATCCATGGTTGAGACCTCTTTTAAATTCAGTTATGGATCCATGGAGTTGTTCAAATGATCCAGTACTGGCATCAATCACAAGTAATACAAAGCTTGAAACACCCTTCTGAAAAGATGGTTTTTGTTCCGTCTCATCCTGCTTTGTTCTTCTGCTAGACGTTTCATTCCATGATCCCAAATCTGATGGTTTTCCTGAAGAGCTGTAAGACGAAGCATTCTGCTTAGATTTGATCTGCGTTAGGCTGAAAGAAAGGTGCTCCTGTTTGCTCACTACCGATACTTTAATCCCCAAACTCTCAATATATTTCTGTACAATTCTTTGTCGTTCCATATTCTGAATCAGGAGAACCACATGGGATCCATCGGTCTTCGGACTGGAACCTAGTATGGACAACCGAGGACTTCCAGTCCGGCTAGCAAGGCTAGGAATAGGAGCTTTGATCGTCAGCCCTGAGGATTGATGTGGGTTGTTGGATTCAGAATCCCTTCCCGTCTCAACGTCACCTCTCGTATAACTAGTTGAAGGATTCTCTGATGTAATCAAGAAAGTATTGAACCTGAAGCATGTTCCTTTCTCTTTATCAACAATTCCAATTTCTCCACCCATTAGACGAACCTGCGGCAGAATGAGATATCACAGACAGGTTAGCAGCCAAATAAGTGCCTTACCCGTATTAATGTTTCAGCTATTTAGCTCAAAATCTGGCAGATAATGCCGGAACAAAACGTTTGACAAAGTTGAGTTCATACCAGAGATTGAACGATTCCAAGTCCTAAGCCAGTGCCCCCTTGGCCAAGAGCTGTTTCCTTGACTTGAACAAAATTTTCAAAGACCGATTCGTGATTATCTTTTGGAATTCCTTTACCTGTGTCATCCACTTCAAACACAAATTCCATGCTGTTAACACTTTGCTTCATTGAATTCATGTTCTCCTCTTTATTATTATTTTCCTTATGCTGCATCAACCAGCAACGACAATGTTTCCACAATCCTTTCTGACCAGAAGCAATAATCTTGTCCTCCAAGCTCGGCTTCCGCACCCATGCTCGAACCGATACGTGTCCCTCAGAAGTGAACTTAACAGCATTGCTCAGTAAATTGCAGAGAACTTGTTTCAGCTTCCCTCTATCACCTTTTACGAGAGAGAATTTAAGGGCAGACCCATCACAGGGATCCAACACGACATCAACATCTTTCTTCATACCTACAGGATGAAACAAATCGACAACATCTTCAAGCAAGCTGGCCAAATCAAATTCTTCTGACTCAACCTGCATCTTTCCAGCTTCAATTTTGCTTGCATCCAAAACAGAATTCAACAAACCTGCACAAGTATTTTACATCGTCAAGCAAGAAAAGAAAAGAAAAGAAGCAGAAGATTTTTCATATCAGGAATGAGGTGAAATTAACAAGTAATTACCTACAAGGTCCTTGGCACAGTCACCTATTTGCTGTAAATTTTTCTGTAATTCATGAGGAGACACTTCTCCATAGCTGATCTCTACTAACCCAGTAATTCCTGCTAAAGAAGCTCGAATATCGTGGCTAGCATTAGCAAAGGCAAGCGTCTTGTTCATACTTTTCCTTTCAGCTTGTTGGGTGGCTTCCATTTGTTTTATCAATGATGAACACAGGAAAATCTCCCTACTTGCAGCCCTGACCGTTAACAATAACGATATAAGAACTGAAATGAAGATCACAATGATCATTATTATCAACAGAATGAGAGCCAATTTGGTGCTTCTGTCAACTGTACTCACGAATCCATGATATGGAAGAGCAATTGCATACACCTGAAATTCCAAATATATACCAGTCACTTGGCCAATTTCCTGCCATATTTCCTATATTGGGGCAAAGATTAATGATTTATAATATATGAAAGTTTATGGTGAAAAGTAGTACATACGAATTGCACGCCCATGATTTCCAGCTGTGAACAATAGACTGTGTACTTTACTTCTCCAACTCCCAGAATTGAAGGTCGTATCCCGCCTTTGCTCGGTATGCACGAAACTTTTCCTATAACACTTATCTGATCACTGCTCGAATCTGTCAACTCGAAGGAAACCGAGTTTCCTGCTATCACCATTCGAGTATTCGGTAGCCCTTTTGCCAGTACATCTCCATTTGAAGTAGCCAAGTACAAGCTTCCATCGTAAGTATCCATCATGTCGAAGAAATAAATTAACGTGTCGACTGGAAACCCTAACGAGATAACCCCTTGTCCAAGTAAACTGACAGAATTAATAAGTAGAAGATCATGAGCACTATTCCATCCATTTCCTATAGAGGCATGCCCATATGTGCTGGTTAAAGCTTCCCGAATCCAACTAGCATTTGCCAAAATGTTGGCATGGAATTCACTTGCATCTCCATGTCCTTTTCCAGTGTCAGGATCGATTGGTTGCTTATACAAAGTACAATTTATCCATGGATTTACATTGCTTGAATTGGAAAAGGTTGTAGATTTCTTAGAGTAGATTGCATAAGTCTTGTTTCCATCAAGATAGAAAGCGAAGAAAGGACCTTGCAATCCAATATATGAAATCTGAGATATGTAAGGAATTGTTGAAAGTGCTTGAAATAACTCTGGAACTACCTGCAAGTAGAGGATAAAAACGAAGAACTAAAAATCATATAGTAAACTCTAAAACTCGACACAAACACCATATGAGCGTTTCGGTACCCTTGTATCAACATCAAGCTGTGAAAGAGGAGCAGTTCCATTGAGAGATGAAGTTAGAATTCTAGCTAAATTTGTTGCAGAAGAATTAATTGGATGCAACAGTTTAGCAGTGTTGTTTATTTCGGATAATAATCCAGAATGTAACCTGCCAACATTCAAATCAACCTGTGTCTTCATGTTTTGTATGGTATGATACCACCATGGAATCACCACAACCGGCAGAAGCAACGCTCCAATTTTCTACATCGATGGAAAGAAAGGATTAGCCAGGTGCTTAAGTGGGAAAAATGACTCCAACAATCAAGTGAAACATCACAAAAAGAACTATCACAAAAAGAACTAACACAAGAGATTTAACGAGATTCATTGAATGATAATCATCATAAATGGGTGGAATGAACCATAAAAAAACAACAAAAACACCAAGCTAATAGATCAATGCAAACATATACCAGAAAGAGGAAGATGAGAATGGGCTGTAATATTACTATAGAAAGGAGTTTCATCAGATCTTATAGGGGGTGATGAAGGAAAGCAAGCAAGTTCTTCATGTGCGCTGCAGAAACAAAGAAATTCTTTATACAAACAGGAAATTCCTCTCGTCAAGAACTGAAACAGGAGACAAATATTGAAAGAGATATATGTTTCTATTTAGGAAATCAAATTTATTGCATTATTTTTCATTCCTATTCAAGGGAAATCAAATGAAGAATCTTGAGATTTATATGATTGGTTAACGTATGGAAATTGCATGCATTCAGATCCAACTAAATATCCCATGCAGATTATCTTACCAACTTTGCTTAAATTTTCAAGTTTTTACATTCATATTTGTACTAGAATATGGATTTTGAGATTTCTTATGATTTTTAGAAAAGAAAACAGCCCTATTGTGCAGTTTATCTTACATTCAGGATTATATATATATATATATATATATATATATATATATA
>CANYBF010205950.1:0-13982 GCA_948192965.1 Dalechampia spathulata
GTATTTTAAGTCGCGTACGGCCGTACCAAATACCCGTACGCCCGTACCAACCGAAAAACCCTGATGGACTGATTTTCTTGCGAGTTGTCGTACGCCCGTACCACATTTGGTACGCCCGTACGACCCCAAAGTTACTGACAACCCTAAATTCCTACGAGTTGACGTACGGCCGTACAACCCTCTGGTACGCCCGTATGACCTCCAGGACCTCAATTCCCCTGTTACTTCAAGCTTGGTACGCCTGTACATCTATCCGTACGCCCATACTGCATGCCTAAAATTAGGACATTCCTCAATCGAAGCCCCTAACTCTCCCAAAACCTGTAAAACACACTCTAAAACCAATCCTAACACATCAACATCACTGTCCCTCATCCAACCGAGAAGTCACACTTCCCAATAAGGCAACAGTGTCATATAATACCATCACAAATACAAGCATACATACATACATGCACGTATACACATCATCAATGTATAACCAAACTCTTACGCATGCAGACCTCTACCCGTATGCTAGTGTACAAACTACTAGGGTCGTAACTACGGGTGTAACAAATACAATGTCAATAATAATTGACATACATACGTATGACTAATACAGATAATAAATTGATAGTATGTATTTTTGAATATTAAAATGTATGTATGCACGTATGATTAGAATAATTGAATTAATGAATAAATATCCGTATATGAAATTATACGTATTTAAGGAATTAAGATGAATTATACATGTATAATGAGTATGCATAATTTAATATTTATGTATAAATTAAGAAAAGGTAAAAATAAATGAGATAAAGAAATGAATAATTTAATGAACGTACATGCAATCGTATAATAAAATATACATATGTATGTAAAATGTAATAAAATAGAATTTTGGATTAAATTAAATATATTAAGAGTATATATGACGTTATAATTATATATATGATTAAGTAATTCATGTAATAAATTAATATGAATGAAATGCATACGTGTGTGTGTGTGTATATATATATATATATATATATATATATATATATATATACATGATTAATATAAATTAAATGTATAGAAAATGTATAAATGTAAGTATTAAGTGGTATTTAAATTAACTATTTGTATAAATAATATATTAATATGAAGGATTGAATAAAATAATATAAATGATATATATACTAAAAGAAATGAAATAATATGATTGTAAATATATATATATATATATATATATATATATATTATGTGGATATTATATGAGTGAAATTTTGAAATAATATGTTTAATTTGGTATGGAAGAATGTATTAGTGGGATTGGTAAATATGAAAGTGGTATTGGTAATGGTGTTAGTGGAAAGAGAGAGAAGATAAAATATATTAATTCATTTATTAGTGAAAAAAGATAAGAATATGATTTATGTATAAAATAAAGTATTTAAAGGTATTTAAAGAGTATTAAGGACATATGGAAGGATATGATTGGAGGAAATTGCATGGAATACGTATAAATATACATATTTGTAGAGTGATTAAGGGCTAGGATCAAATGGGCGAGGGTGCATTAAAATTAAGGTGAACCGCCCTACACTTAAACATAATCTACATGATTTTTCATTTCATTATCCATCATAACAGCCATTTCCTCTTCCTTTCATATCCTTGATCAAAATCTTATCTTCTTTCCCTCCATTCATTTTCATTTTCTTCCATTCTTTTTCCATTATCAAGCTTCATCTTCTTCCTCTTTCTTAGAACATAAAAAAAAACCGTATCATAAGCTCACCCTTCACACTTCAAACCTCAAGGATATATAAAGATCTATATGTATAGTTTACGTTTTAAGTGAAACCCACTTTGATCTTTCATTTTTAAGCATAGGTCAAAATACTTCTCCATTTCTTCTTCAAGTTTGAAGGTTAAATCACTTAAATCTTTAAACTTTCATATGAAGCCGCAACATACAAAGCTCTATATCTTAATTACCTCGTTCAATCTAGCTTCTTTAAAGAACATGTATGCATTAGATGAGTAGATTAAGTTCATCAAGTTACAAACAAGTTAAAGCATGAAGATTGGGATAGATTAGAGATTAGATCAAGGAAAGGATCACATTTTTAGTTTTTTTTCTTTTGTTTTCTTAAAGGTGAGTATTATTGAAGATGATTAAGTGTTTAATTTAGTTGAATTATGGATTTTGTGTATGAAACTTGTTTTGGCTGAATCTTTTTTATATTAGAACTTTAAGTTTAAGCTTGGTTTTAAATGTTTGCAAGTCATAGATGAAAAATGATGAAACAAAGTAGATTGGGTGTGTGTGTTGTTACACCCATAGTTGAGACTCTAGTAGTTTGTACACTGGTATACGGGTAGAGGTTTGTATGCATATGAGTTTTACTATACATTGATGATGTGTATACATGGATGTATGTATGTATGTATGTATGCTTGTATCTGTGATTGTTTTATGTGACACTGTTGCCTTATTGGGAAGTGTGACTTCTCGGTTGGATGAGGGACAGTGATTTTGATGTGATTAAGGTGGTTTTGGAGTGTTTTTTTATCGGTTCTGGATGAGTTAGAGGTTTAAATTAGGCATGTATTGATTTAGGCTTGCGGTACGGACATATGGATGGCCGTACGAGGGTACCAAGCTTGAGGGAATAGGGAATTGGAGGTCCTGGAGTCGGTATGGGCATACCAAGAGGTGGTACGGCCGTACCGTTGCTTGCAGGAAATTGTTTGCATCAGAAACTTTAGGGTCATACGGGCGTACCAAATATGGTACGGGCGTACGATAACTTGCAGAAAAATTCATGCATCAAGGTTTTTTTGGTTGGTACGGGCGTACATGTATTTGGTACGGCCGTACGCAACTTAAAACACCATTTTTAAGAGGATAAACTTAGACTTTTCGTTGACTTTCTTTCCTTTTCTTACTCCCAAACCCTTCCTAAACGTCCCTAAACCCCTAGAGCTTGTTTTTCTTCAGAGAATTCAGCCTAGCGGAGTTGGTTTTACAAGATTAGAAGCTTAGAGGAGCGATTAGGCACTAGAAGATTTACTTCTTACAGGTTAGTACTGATTTACCTTGGTCTGTTCTTCGCTTCTTTCATTGTGTTAAGCCAAGTATGGCTTAGTGCATGATGATTGGGGATTGAATTCCCATATTTGCCTATTATTTGATGATATGAGCTTGCTATGTGATAAGTTACATGATTTTTGCTTGAGCTTCTATACGGTTCTCTCACATGTTAGCATATTCATGACATTTGGGAGCGTGAATGCCTAGACAGAGCGAGAGAAAATGAGGAAAGGCATGCTGGATCATATATTACAAGATTCCATAATGGAATCATATATGATATTTCCTCCTATGGGAGTTGAGTCTCGAGACATAGGAATAACAAAGGGGCCTACGGGCCAGGATTACAGTTGTCCTCCTTCGGAAGTTGAGTACCGGTACATAGGGATCCAACATGGGAATATATTATGCACAATAAGTATAAAGGGAAAAGGGACAGAGAGGACATAATAGAAAGAGAGAGACGGGAACAAACATGGCATTACATTGTTGCTTGTCATCTGATATGTTTGTTTATATTATATGTGTATATGATAGCTAGCACTACTGAGTCTTCAACTTAGCATTTATCAATTGATGAATGCAAGCTCTGAGCCTACTGTAGAAGGCCCAGAGCAGTGACTGCCAGTGTTAGCAGAGGGAGGAGTATAAGTTGGACTTCATGAAGTTGAGGTCATATGGAGCCATGGATTTCACCGGTACGACGGATCCATACATGGTGGAGGTATGGTTGGAACTGACACAGAGGGTGTTGCGCCAGTTGAAGTGCCCGGAGACGGCTAAGTTTGAGTATGCCATCTCTTTAGTACAAGAGGACGCGTATGAGTGGTGGAAGATTGTTCCACAGAGCATGGTTGACCCTCTAGTTCTGATGTGGGTGGATCTTCAAAGGGAATTCCGGCGGAAGTATGTGCCTTCAGTCTATACTGACCATAAGTTATTGGAATTTCTGGGGCTGAAGCAGGGAGATTTTTCTGTCGCCGACTATGAGAAGGAGTTCACTCGGTTGGTGTATTATGTGACTCATATTATTCCGTCTGGACGAGAGAGATGTAAGCGATTTGAGCAGGGCTTGAATCCGTGACTCAGGGCATTTGTGCAGACCTCTCAATATGATGACTTCTCAGCTCTGATGGCCAGTGCTTTGGATCTCGAGCGGACAATACTTATGGATGACGCTCGACAGGAGTCGATGAGGAGGTCGTTCAGGGGACCAGGTTCTTCTTCGAGTCCTTCGAAGAGGGGCAAGTTCAGGAGTTCTTTTCCCCTTAGATTGGCGGATGTAAGACCGATGCCACTGCGACAAGAGCAGAGTGGGAGACCTGTTTCTTATGGTGGCAGTACAAGTGCTGGACTGTATTCTTGTTGTATATGCGGTCGGACTCATTATAGACCTTGCCGAACGAGCAGTACGACATGTTTTAGATGTGGAGGTGCAGGTAATTTTTCCCGGGAGAGCCCAGAGCGGTCTGGTGGGCCAGTTTGTCCTATTGTTGAGGGAGAGGTTTGATAGCAGCAGCAACAGTAGAGACCAAGCTCTGTAGGTTCTCAGGGATCAGAGCGAGGTAGAGGCCGAGGGAGAGGCCGTGATAGTGGAGGAGGACGTGGCACCAGTCAATGTTAATCAGGTTGTTGGGGCTCCTGCCAGAGTTTATAATTTGGTGCACCGTGAGGAGCAGCAAGCCGCAGATGTGGTGCTTGGTAAAGTTATCATCTTAGATCATGATGCTTTAGTGTTATTTGATCCGGGATCATCGCATTCTTATATTGATTTACGATTTGCTCAGTTGATTGGTATGTTGAGTGAAGGGTTGGGCTATGGAATAGTGGTTTCTAGCCCCCTAGGTCGAGACGTAGTGGTGGATCGAGTGTTTAGACGTTGTCCTTTGATGATACATGGTGTTTGTTTCTTATCTGAACTTGTAGAGATGTCATTCCGAGAGTATGATATTATACTGGGAATGGATTGGTTAGCGAGGTACGGAGCGGTGATGGACTGTCAATGGAAGACAGTGACTTTGTAATCTCTTGATCAGGGCCCGATTCTGATTAAGGGTAACATGCCGTCAGTGACAGCGAGGTTAGTGATAGCTGTAACTGCATGAAAGTTATTATTACAAGGCTGTGAAGTGGTGTTAGCTCATGTAATAGATGGACGACAGAAGGGAGTTCAATTAACAGAGATTCCGATGGTGTGCGACTTCCCTGATGTGTTCCCAGAGGAGTTGCTGGAGTTACCGCTTGAGAGAGAAGTGGAGTTTGAGATCGAGGTGTTACCCAGTACAGAACCTATATCGATAACACCTTATCGGATTGCACATACGAAATTGAAGGAGTTGAAGGTGCAATTACAAGAGTTGCTAGATAAGGGTTTTATTCGCCCGAGTGTCTCACCTTGGGGTGCGCCGGTGTTGTTTGTGAAGAAGAAGGATGGGTCTATGCGGATGTGTATAGACTACTTACAGCTGAATAAGGTGACGATCAAGAATCAATACCCATTACCGCGTATTGATGATTTGTTTGATCAACTTAAGGGTGCAGCTATGTTTTCTAAGATCGACTTGCGATCAGGCTACCATCAGTTATGAGTGAAGGAAGGTAGCGTAGCGAAGACTGCATTCAGGACTCGGTATGGGCATTACGAATTCCTGGTGATGCCATTCGGGTTGACGAATGCACCAGTAGCGTTCATGGCATTAATGAACACGGTGTTTTCTGATTATCTGAACTAGTTTGTTGTCGTGTTCATTGATGACATCCTTGTCTATTCCCAGATGCATGAGGAGCATGACTACCATTTATGATTAGTGTTGGAACGGATGAGGGAGAAGCGACTATTGGTAAGTTAGCGAAGTATGAGTTTTGGCTTGAGCGAGTAGCATTTTTGGGACATGTGGTCTCGGCAGAGGGGATCAGAGTGGATCCAAGTAAGGTAGAGGCTGTGCTTAGTTGGCAGGCACCCAAGGATGTTAGCGAGGTTTGCAGTTTCTTGGGATTAGCAAGGTATTATCGGAGGTTTGTTAAGGGATTCTCTATGATTGCTTTTCCCTTGATGACGTTGTTATGGAAGGACGTTCCTTTTGTATGGTTGGAGGAATGTCAGAGGAGTTTTGAGCTGTTGAAGGATTGTTTGACACAAGCTCCAGTTCTTATGTTACCTACTCCGAGTCAAGCGTATGTTATCTACAGTGATGCTTCGTTGAATGGTTTGGGATGTGTACTGATGCAGGATCGGAGAGTGATTGCCTATGCTTCAAAGCAATTGAAGCCACATGAGAAGAACTATCCTACATACGATTTAGAGTTGGCAGCGATGGTGTTTGCTCTTAAGATCTGGCGATATTATTTGTATGGTGAGCTTTGCTACATGTACACAGATCACAAGAGTCTTAAGTATCTGGGTATACAGAAAGAGTTGAACTTGAGGCAGCGATGCTGGATTGAGCTTATTAAGGATTATGATTGTGTGATTGATTATCACCCGGAGAAAGCTAATTCGGTTGCCGATGCTTTAAGTCGGAAGATGTTCACTGGCTTGAAATAATCCTCATTGGTTTTGGTGTATGAGATGTTCCAGTTGAATGCTACTCTGACAGTGCAGTCTAATTGTATTCTGGTACAGCTACAGATGAAGGTTAAGCCTTTGTGGATAGACCAGATACAAAGTAGTGCAACTAATGATGCAAAATACTAAAAATAGTTGTAGAAGGTACAGTCTGGTAAGACGACTTTGTTTACCATGGATGAGGACGGTAATCTGAGACTCGAGACACGGTTGTATGTTCCGGCAGACGAGGGGTTGAAGAGACAGATTCTCGAGGAAGCCCACAGTTCTACATTTGCCTATCACGTCGGAAGTATGAAGATGTATCGGGATTTGAGACAATACTACTGGTGGATTGGTTTAAAGAGAGATATAGCGGATTATGTAAGTAAATGCCTGATTTGCTAGCGTGTGAAAGCGGAACATTAGATACCGGCTGGATTACTTAATTCGTTGCCTATGCCAGAGTGGAAGTGGGATCGGATTACGATGGATTTTATCATGGGGTTGCCGTTGACGCAGGCTAAGCACAATGCAGTTTGGGTAATCCTGGACTGGTTGACTAAGACGACTCATTTTATCCCTGTACGGATGGATTATGGACTGGAGAGATTGGCAGAGTTCTATATGTGAGAGATTGTCCGGTTACATGGGATTCCATCGTCTATTTTGTCTGATAGAGATCCTCAGTTTACTTCTCAGTTTTGGGGTGCCTTCCAGAGAGCTTTAGGCTCAAAAGTCCATTTTAGTACGACTTTTCACCCCTAGACTGACGGTTAGTCGGAGAGAGTGATCCAGATTCTGGAAGATATGCTTCGTGCATGTGTTCTAGAGTGGGAAGGTAGCTGGGATCAGTATGTGTATTTAATTGAGTTTGCATATAATAACAGCTACCAGTCGAGTATACAGATTGCACCGTATGAGGCTTTGTATGGGTAGAGATGCAGGACGCCATTGCATTGGGATGAGGTTGGTGAGCGGAGATTGATTGGGCCTGAGCTTGTGCAGCAGGCTGAAGATCAGGTGCAGCTGATTAAGTCCAGGTTGAGAGCCGCGTCAGACATATATAAGTCGTATGTGGACTTAAAATGGTGAAAGATTGAGTATCAAGTTAGGGATAAGGTATTTTTGAAAGTATCTCCGTGGAAAAAGATTATGAGATTCGGTCAGAAAGGTAAGTTGAGTCCTCCTTTCATTGGTCCATACGAGGTACTCGAGAGAGTGGGTCTGTTGGCGTATAAGTTAGCTTTGCCACCAGATTTGGACCGAATTCATAATGTGTTTCATGTTTCTATGCTGAGGAGATATAGATCAGATCCTTCACACATAATTCCAGTAGAATCGATTGAGATTCAACCTAACTTGTCATATTCGGAGGAGCCGATTCAGATTTTGGCCCGAGAAGTTAAGCAACTAAGGAACAAATGGATACCGTTGGTTAAGGTATTGTGGAATCATCATACGGGTCAAGATGCGACTTGGGAGCGAAAGGCTCTAATGAGGGAACAGTATCCTCATTTGTTTTCTAGTAAGTTTCGTTCTAATTTTGGGACGAAATTCTTTTTAGGGGGAGAGAGTTGTTACACCCATAGTTGAGACCCTAGTAGTTTGTAGACTAGTATACGGGTAGAGGTTTGTATGCGTATGAGTTTTGCTATACATTGATGATGTGTATACATGGATGTATGTATGTATGCTTGTATCTGTGATTGTATTATGTGACACTGTCACCTTATTGGGAAGCGTGACTTCTCGGTTGGATGAGGGACAGTGATTTTGACATGATTAGGGTGGTTTTAGAGTGTTTTTTGATCGGTTCCGGATGAGTTAGAGGTTTAAATTAGGCATGTCCTAATTTAGGCTTGCGGTACGGACGTACGGATTACCGTATGGGTGTACCAAGTTTGAGGGAATAGGGAATTGGAGGTCCTGGAGTTGGTACGGGCATACCAAGAGGTGGTACAGCCGTACCATTGCTCGCAGGAAATTGTGTGCATCAGGAACTTTAATGTCGTACGGGCGTACGATAACTCGCAGGAAAATTCATGCATCAGGGTTTTTTTGGTTGGTACGGGCATACATGTATTTGGTACGGCCGTACGTGACTTAAAACACCATTTTTAAGAGGATAAACTTGGACTTTTCTTTGACTTTCTTTCCTTTTCTTACTCCCAAACCCTTCCTAAACGTCCCTAAACCCTTAGAGCTCATTTTTCTTCAGAGAATTCAGCCTAGCGGAGTTGGTTTTACAAGATTAGAAGCTTAGAGGAGCGATTAGGCATTAGAAGCTTTACTTCTTACAGGTTAGTGTTGATTTACCTTGGTTTGTTCTTCACTTCTTTCATTGTGTTAAGCCAAGTATGGCTTAGTGCATGATGATTGGGGATTGAATTCCCGTATTTGCCTATTATTTGATGATATGAGCTTGCTATGTGATAAGTTACATGATTTTTGCTTGAGCTTCTATACGGTACTCTCGCATGTTAGCATATTCATGACATTTTGGAGCGTGAATGCCTAGATAGAGCGAGAGAAAATGAGGAAAGGCATACTGGATCATATATTACAGGATTCCATAATGGAATCATATATGATATTTCCTCCTACGGGAGTTGAGTCTCGAGACATAGGCATAACAAAGGGGCCTACGAGCCAGGATTATAGTTGTCCTCCTTCGGGAGTTGAGTACCGGTACATAGGGATCCAGCATGGGAATATATTGTGCACAATAAGTATAAAGGGAAAAGGGATAGAGAGGACAGAATAGAAAGAGAGAGACGGGAACAAACATGGCATTGCATTATTGCTTGTCATCTGATATGTTTATTTATATTATATGTGTATATGATAGCTAGCACCACTGAGTCTTCGACTCAGTGTTTATCAATTGATGAACGCTGGTTCCGAGCCTACTATAGAAGGCCCAGAGCAGTGACTGCCAGTGTCAGCAGAGGGGTGGATTCATCAACAAATCCCTTCCTCGAGGTGGTCTGGAGCAGCCGAGCATGTTTTCTTTTGTAGTCTCATATTGTAGCTTGTACATATTAGAGAGGCAGTAGTGTATTGATAGTTTAGTGGTGACTTGTATGGTTATTGTAATCAGAACCTTTGTATATTAATAAATATACTTTTGTTATTGACATGTTCATTCAATCAAATGTATGTACCGCAATACTATCTATTGTCCCCATACAACGCCTTTGTATTCATGTACAGGTATCCCTTGTAGTGTATACAACGGTTTTCTACACGGGAGGTCGTTGTGTATGCTACGGGAGCATGTTACTCTAGGCATGGGCTGGGCGTGACATGTGTGTGTACGTTTTTGTGGTGATTTAGCATGTATGGCCGAATGGTTCTAGAAAGGTGGAACATGGATGACAATTTTTTTTTTATTTTGCTTGATTTATTATTAATTTGGTAAGATTCATAAGTTGAACACTTGAAGAGTCATTAAAACTTGAGTTAAAAGATGTTTAAATGATGATTTAATCTTATGGCTTAAGAACTTGAGGAGACATGGAAGTTTTTTTTTTTTAGTGTTTTAGATGATAATATATGGCTTGCTTTGTGATTTTGGACTAAAGAAGTATATTTGAGTGTTTAATGGAGCAATTTTGATATACACGGCCATATAGAGTTTAAAGGCTTTTATGAACACTAAATTAACTATATTAAATATTTATAAAAGGCTTATTAAATTAATTTATTAATGGTATGATTTTTTTTATATTTTATGATTAAAGCTTAATGAAGAAATTAATTAATTATATGCACTAATTTGCATGAAATTGATATTTGTTGACTAAAATGGAAGATGAAGGTGAAGTAAAACTTGAAGCATGCGTCAATTATTGTCAAAAATTTAAAAGATTAATTAATTAAGGTTGTAATGAGTATTAAGGAAGCTTATAAACTTAATTAATTAATTATGTAAAAAGTTTTACTTGAAATTGATAATAAATGATAAAAGTAAAAGGGTTTTAAATTATAGGATTTCTTTGGATATTAATAAACAAGTAAAAGTTAAATAACATGTTATATGAAAGTGGGTTAATGAAGTGAAATATATGTACATATCATACGGTTTGATAGTGGTCAAAGTATAGGATTTAAATGAATATTAAAATAAGTATGATAAATATTCATAAGCTTAATGAGTTAATAAATGTATGAAGAACTAAATTGATTAATTTATTAAGTATGTTAAACTGTAATTTATTATAAGGATTAATTAATTAAAGGTATATTGAGTCTTAAGGAAGTTATTTGAGTTAACTTCAATTTAATATAGAATGATTTGTATAAAACAAATGGCTTGAAATATACTTAAGCTAATAATAAAGAAAGATAGTAATTAAGTGTATGAAGTGATGGTATATAGTACATTAAAGACATATGATATGTTTTATGTTAATGAAAAAAAAAATATTTGATTTGTTTTTATTAAAGTGAATAATATGGACAATTTTAAAAGAATAATATTATAGGTATTTTATATGAACTAAATCTACTGTTTAGTTATATAAAGTTTGTTTATGTGATAATTAAATGGGAATTGTCATAAGTTATTATTAAATTAAGTTTATTAACATACTTGTAAATAATATAAGTTTATTGAATTTGTAATTAACGAGATAAGTAAGGATGAAATTAAAAAAAAAGGGGTATTTAAAAAAAAAGGGATTTATGGTTAAGTTAATGAATTTTGTTAAGAAATAATAGAATTACATGAATAAAATATTATTAAGAAATTAATATAAATATAATACTTTGAAGTGTTAAATGTATTTGTGTATTATTTGACAATATCATGTCATGCCTTTCTGTGGTGCGACATGTTCCCGTAAAGTAATTAGTGATCACCAATCAAATGGAAACCATTAATCACCCTACAAGGGATGTGAAATTTTTTTAAGACTCGTATTATATTTAAGTTTACGGAAACATATTAAAATATTAATCTCACATTACATATATTCATTTACTGCATTAATTTTTATTTTAATTATTTATCAATATTTACAAACACGAATCTGATCCAAGTCCTTGTCTCCAAAAGAAGCCCTGCTGAATTGGTGCTTTGAGATTTGTGTGTTCCATCCATTTATTAACTTGCATTCATCGAATGATGAACGCTGAGTATTTCACTCAGTGGTTCTATAACATAAAAATATTAAACATATATCATATATAAACAGATTAAATAATCCTTATGCTCCTTAATTTAAGCAATGTCATAATATCATTTAAATTGTTATTTTTGAACATCTCTCAGATATTGACATTATTCATTTTCTAAATCTCTAGGGTCTCACCCCACTTTTGATTATGCTTTATTAATTCTAACTTTCATAATGTCCAATTATTTACTTTCTTTACTTCAATATTCTTTTCAAATTTTTACCTATAACCTATGTAGTCTTTTATCATATATACTACATTAATTATCACTTACACATGTCTATTATGTCCTCACTATAAAACATTTCCATATTATAATCATATTACATAAACATTGTAATTCATTAATTGTTTGTAACATATTGTAATCTTCATTATGACAATTTCCTATAAGCACAAGTTTTTACTTCTATTTCTAAAATCTCTATAATACCATATTATCATATTATCAACATTAAAATTTTGTATACATTCAACATCACTCCATCATAAATTTCATAATACTATATCATAATTTAATGTATATTCAAATTCAACATCATCCTAATATAGACATTATCAAATATAATTTAAATCTTATAAATATTGAAATGTTATTTTATCACTTGTCATGAATTTCCTTCTTAATAGCAAATCGTAAGATAATTAAATATATAAATCGTTATCCTTTATTCCATATTGTATATCTTAATTTTATGTACATATCTATATAAGCATGATTATAACACATTTACCAATCCATCACCATAACCATTCTCACTTATGGGTATAAACACCATTCACTATATTTGAATCATTGTGCAATAATACAATATAATATGTATTATGAATGTAAATTTGTCATATACTTTCATGTGTTTTTCATATCAAAATATCTCATCATCATTATGAGAATGCTCAAGTTCTACATTCTTCCTTTAAATATCATATCATATAGAAACCATTATGTTCCTATAACATTTATTCATATGCACCTGTCGTGCTTTCACCATTACCATTCTCTATACTTTTATGATATATGAATAATAATGATCATGTATGAGAATGCATTCATGCTATGCATTTCCCCCTCTTATTTTCCTGTAATATTTCATTTCATTTGCCCTTTTACATACCGGTCCATTTCATATGCACGCTTGGTACTGGGTCTTTCTTTTCGTTTCATATCATTATTGTGGTTCAACCAACTGGAATCCATTTCACATTCATTTCATTGCTTTCATTTCAATTTCCTTTTCATTCATTTCTCGTAGGAATTTAATTCATAATGCCCAAGTACCCTTCCCATTTATCATTTACTCATTTTCACTCATTTTCCTCCTTCGTTATGTCTCCATGTCATATCATGATTATGAATATGACCATTGATGTTTCATGATATGATATGTATGCTTCATCTCATGATGCTATAATAAAAATATGTAAGCATTATGATAAAATATTATTCATCATTCAATTTATATATTATCATTCATTTAATATCTTATCCATCTCTTACATCATCCATTCCTAACATTTATTATTATTAAATAAAATATAGATCATCTCATAACATAAAAACAATAATGTATCAATCATTGACCTTAATTAATAGGTCATGATATTTTATCCATCAATTTATCAATCATAATTAACTATTCATGCTAATCATAACATATCAAAGACGAAACACCTCATTTAAAATAATTCTAAATCATGGATGTGTTAATTCATTCATTATTGGTGTATAATTAATTTTAGTCTTTGATAATATAACAATTACTTTTCTTATCTTAGAAATTTTTCATTTCTTTATATATATATATATATATATATATATATATATTGTCACATCCTCATTTTTTTTATGTTATTGTTATAGAAATGATGTGAAGTTACGATTATGATAATAAGTTTATGAAAAAAATTGAGTTTAAGCTGAAAATAGGATATTGAAAATTTTGCTGCAAACCCCTAAAATTAATGTTAAACGGCATTAAAACTTAGATTCTGAGTTATATATAGTGAATTTGATTGAATGGTTTTGACCGTTGTGCTTGTATTAACTTAAATTAGATATATGTGAATTTTAAAAATTTTGAATTTTAAATTAAATTATGACATCATAATTAGGTATGTAAGTTATGAATAATTATTTAAAGATTGATAATATATTTATGAAGGTGCATAATGATATTAAAATATTAG
>CANYBF010206032.1:0-34640 GCA_948192965.1 Dalechampia spathulata
AATTCTTTTCCAAACTTCACACCTTTTTACTCAAACACGGTTGCTCTTGTGCATGCTAATCAAGAACCTTCCAGTTTTCGAGTTGCTAGTCAGGACAGCAAATGGGTGAAAGCAATGGATGAGGAACTGAAAGCCCTGGAGAAAAATGAAACATGGGAATTAGTACCGTTGCCAGCAAATAAAAAGGCAATTAAATCAAAGTGGGTTTACAGGATAAAGTATAATACTGATGGATCTATAGCCAGATACAAAGCGAGGTTAGTGGCAAAGGGATATAATCAGCTCCCTGGCATTGATTATCACGACAGTTTCTCTCCTGTCACTAAACATGTCACAGTTCGGGTGTTCCTGGCTTTGGCAGCCTCCAAACGGTGGCCTGTACAACAACTTGATGTTAATAACGCCTATTTACACGAACGAATCGAGGAGGAGCTGTACATGAAACCTCCGGATGGCTACCTGAAAGCAAAATCAGGACAGTGTTGCAAGCTAATCAAAAGTTTATATGGACTAAAACATGCAGGAAGAATGTAGAACAGGGAATTAACAGAAAAGTTGCTTACTTACAGCTTTCAACAGTCACAGAATGATACCTGTTTGTTTACCCGAGGCACTGCAGCGAATTTTCTTGCCCTGTTAGTGTATGTAGACAACATCCTCATCACAGGGCCCCAGTTATCCGAAATCCAGAAGGTTAAAACCTTTTTGGACGACGAATACACAATAAAAGACCTGGGATCCATCCGTTATTTTCTGGGTCTCGAAGTGTCTCGTTCCGATTCTGGCATGTTCATCCATCAGAAAAAAATACATCGATGATCTGATAGCTGAAACCGGGTTGACAGGAGCCAAGACAGCGGGTTTTCCACTTCCAAAAGGTCAGTCTTTATATCTAGATCACGGTGACTTGTTGGAGAACCCCGAGACTTACAAACGTTTGGTGGGGAAACTTTTTTATTTGGGGCTAACGAGACCTGACATAACCCATGCCACTCAGCAGCTGAGCCAGCACATGCAATCACCCCGCCAGAGTCATCACTCGGCTACGTTACACGTCGTCAAATATCTCAAAGGTAGCCCCAACCATGGTCTATTTTTCCCTGTTCACAATGAAACACAACTGTTAGCTTTCTGCGATGCCGATTGGGCTGCATGTAAGAAAACACGGAAATCACTTACAGGTTACTGTGTTTTTATGGGAAAAGCGCTCATCTCGTGGAAAACGAAAAAACAGGCCACAGTGAGTCGCTCAACAACAGAAGCAGAATACCGCAGTATGGCAAAGACAGTTTGCGAATTAAAGTGGCTGTCATACCTTTTCACAGATCTCTAGATTCCAGTCCAGCAACCGATTCCTCTTTTCTGTGACAATCAGGCCGCTCTTCACATCGCAGCCAACCCGGTCTACCATGAACGGACCAAGCACATCGAGATCGACTGCCATATAGTTCGAAATCAGATGGAGGCTGGTTTCATTACACCGATGCACGTCCGATCTGATCAACAACTTGCTGATCTCTTCACCAAATCCTTTGGAGCCTCGCAGTTTCAAGGGTTATTGGCCAAGATGAAAACGTCGCTTCAAGGGCCGTTTCCATCTTGCGGGGGGAGTGAAGAAATGATTAAGACAATGGAGGAGGAAGATGAACGTATCGTCTGTGAAGGAAATGTATCAGAGAAACAAGAGAAATCGATACGAGAGAACGAGTCTCGGATGAATGAAAAAGGCAGAGGCGGCAGCAGCAGAAAAGACGTGGGAGGTTAGCAGTCTGTTAATGACAGAGTGACAGACACGTGATAGATGAGGAGGCAAACCCTAGATTGGAAACTGAAGGGGTGCTCAGTAATACGTTGCCGTTTGCTTTGGTTGAAACTGAAGGGTTGTGTAATACGCAGCCATTTAACTACCACCGCTCCGTCTAAGGCCTTAAGAGGCCCATTTCATTGGAAAGAGTAGAGCCCAAGTTACTTAGCAAATATACATTATATATACGTGTATTAAAACCTTATAATAATATAATAACTATGATTTTCTCATTTTAAATCATAGTTTTACAAGATGACGGAAGAAGACTAATGATGAAGGAGCTGAGTGTTATTTATGGGAGTTTGTGGGGATAGCCAACACTTGCATTGAAACTCACAATCATCCCCAATAATTTATTATTAAAATCCTTAATTTTTCCATTCTTTTCGAGGTGGTGTTGCTCTTTCCACATTTATACTTGATTATTTCTTTTTCATGTTTGATTACATCCGACATCTCTAGTTTTTAATTAGGATTTTCCCTTTTTTATTTAATATTTATTCTCATCAATGCCCATGAAAATTCCGAATATTTCCACCCACACAGTCGATTGCTTTTTTTTTTTTTTTTAAAAAGAGTATTTCCTCCATTCCCAAATGATTATATGAAAAGAAATGTAAGTTTACGTTAGAAAAGATAAACAATATCTGCAGTATCCTTAATTATAATTATTTTTTAAATTGTATCTTATTTTATAAATTATTTTAATAGATATATAATTTTTTTTGATTCATATAGAATCAGAATTATTTTAATTAGATATTAATATTTTTTATTTATTTAGAATCAATCTAACAACTTTAAAAAGATATATATTTCATCGAATATGATAATTAATAATCTATATTATATATAATGTGAATAAAATGAGATAAATTTATAATAAAATTTGTAACATTTTAAGAATGAAAAATTAAAAAATATTTTTAATGAAATTGGAAACTTGTTTTACTCTGTTAAATTTTATAATTATTGTAAATATTCTTTAGTTTGAATTACATTAGTTAATATCAATATATTGAAATATATTAATTTTATCATAATAAATAAATTAAAATTAAATGTAAATTAAATTAAATTTTAATTTATTTACTTATTCTAATTTTATAAATTACTACAAAATAAATTTCTTATTATTCTTAAATCTTAATTATTAATTTTAAATATTGAAATGAATTTAAACTATTTTATAATTTTAGTTAAACATTATTTACGGAATCAGGTTACACAATAACAACTTAATTTAATAATTTATTTTATTCTAATTTATAAATAAAAATAAAATTAATAAAATAAATTATTTTATTTATAAAATTGGACTGTTACATTTCTAAATGTAAAAAAATATAAAATTATATTTACAAATATTTTTCATTTTAGTTACTGATTTTTTTAAAAAATAAATAAACTTATAAAAATAAAATTATTAAATATAACAGGAAATTATCTTGATTTAAAAATTGTATAATATTTTATCTTATTTATAAACTACGTAAAGTTTAATAAAAATATTTAAAGAGATTATAAATTTAAGCAAATTTTACAATTTAATAAAAAAATATTTTTAAAAATTTAATTTTTAAAATATTATAAATTTTATCCTAAATTTTTAATTATTTAACATAGTTCATGTAATAAACCACATCATTTTAAAGAAAATAAATTTTAAATAAGTTGAAAAATTATATATTAAATTGACATAATATCCAAAGTATTTAAAATAATTATATCTACGAATCTATATATATATATATATATATATATATATATATATATATATATATATAAACCATTTAATTAATTGTGCTAGTCTAATCCATCATTTACTTTTTAAAATAAAAAGAAATTCAAAGATTTAAAATTTGATATGTTTCTTTAAATTTTTGTGTACTGCTAAATAAGGAATTGTGAAATTTTGTAATAAATAAAAAAAATGCGATTTATTAACAAAATAATGAACACTTGTATGCTTTTAATAAAAGAAGGGCTAATATTTTCGTACTGTGCAGAATTCCATATTAATGGATGAATTATTTAAAGTTTTCCCCCCTAAAGAAGGAACCCTGAAACCCCCGTTGCAGACTCCTCCACTCTTTCATTAATACTACCTCCACTCTCCACTTATTATAAAATTATCCTTTTTTTATACTCTTTTCATTACATTCATGAGATATTGTATTTTACAATTGTAATTTTCATAAAAAAATTCAGACTCCTTCTATTATTTATTTTATTAAATATATCAGACTCCTTCTTCATCATGATTAACATGTTTGAATCTTTCATATATATATATATATAAACTAACTTTATTGTTGATTGATTGAATTCTCATATCTATTTTCTTGATACATTTATATTTTAAATATGATTCATATTAATCTCTTATAATGATTGTCATATGATATCTAAATAATTTCCTACCTTCATTTAATGTCTTATTAGTCTGGTGTATTTTACCCATGTTTGTTATTAAAAACAACTAATTAATATAATAATAATAATAATAATAATAATAATAATAATAATAATGTGTTTTAAAAAAAAAGATCTCAAGAGTAAACCACATGATCTCTTTATCATCTACTAAACTTAATTAATTTACATTTAAAAAATGACATTTATCTATTCAATTTGAATTTTAATACATTATTGAATAAAATACCTTTATCAATAGTATGGAGATGAATTGCTTTTTAATGGGAATGAATTCCTTGATAGTGAGGTAAGCTAATTGGGTCATTTATTATTATAATTATTATTATTAATTTGGTTGGATGGGATTAAAGTGCTGTTGGCCGTACCATAAACGTCTATTGGATGATTAGTCAGTAATCATCAGTCAGCAGTCGACATTTCTTGAAGTCCATTGGAATTTGTTGCTCTAGACTTGACATTTCCTGTCCATTTGCCAATCAAACCCTCACTTTACTACATGTTCGAAAGTAATATGTACAATGAAGATAACCCATTAACAATATCTCTAAATCCAGTATATATGAAATAAAAACAGAGTCCATCCCTTTTATCAATATTGAAAATTCAAACCAAATAATAAATAATTAAACCCATTTATCATTTCAATTTTAATAAAATATGAATTCATTAATTAATAATGCATTTATTGGTTTGAAAATTCTTATATATATATATATATATTAGAATAAGAGCAAGGATGAGAATAGAGTTTAAATGAAATAAAAGTAAACTATATACCAAGTGGAGGCTATGCAAAAGGATAAGCACCATAATTGATTGTCTCCCGAGATTAAATAATACAAGTGGTAGTGAAGGCAACCACCAGCATTATTTGTCTGCAATTATGGGTTAGGTTTTGTTCTTCTTCTTCCTCATGAAACATTTCCTGAAAGCAATGTTGGGGATAGAGTAGAGGCCTAGCCCTCTGTCTCTCCCAATTACATATCACATCACTATCCATTTATTACTCTGAAAGTTAACCTACAATATTTCTAATTTTTCATCAATATCCATTAGTTAAGAAATATCAAATTCAATCATGTTTTGGAACAGATAATATGAATATTTATATCTTTAATTAATGATTTTTTAAGAATATAATAATATTTGATGATGGTTTAATAAAATAAAAATAATGAGAAAATCATATTAACATTTATAAGTAGTGATGGTTTCGCATTCATGATCCTTAGTAGGTTAATGAATTATATGAATTTGTAAATATAATAGATTTAAAATTAATATGAATGATATGAAGATTAACGACTCGAATTCAAATATAATATAATTGATACATTTAATATAAATAACAAATTTATCATAATCTATAAATGAGTAGCAATAGTTAATACAAAAATAAATAAATAAACACATAATAAATAGCACAGAAAATGAAAAACCAATAACCAATCACAAATGAGTTATAAATTGATATAGAATGAATAAATAATCATTATATATATATGAATAAGATAATTTGAGATAAATATGATATGAATTTTGTGTGTGTTATATAATAATAGATTACAAAAATATCATTAAATAGTATAAATATTTAAAATTATTGGAACAAGATTTGAATGAGAGATGGGGGTTGTTTTAGTGGGGGAAGAGCTTTTATGTATATGGATGTGGTAGGTAATTTAATAAATTAAAACCCAATAATTATTTGTATAAGAAATTAAGAATGGATGCTTTACATACCATCATTCATTCCATTCATTTATATATGAATGTGATGTTTTTTCTTGTAATTATTTCGAATGTTTGTCTTGTCTACTTTCCTTTTCTTGTTTTTTTCCATTTTATTTGGGATAATTTATTCTTTCTGGCGGAATAATTTTGCCAATGGTTTCAATTTTAATTAATTAATATTTTATAATATATATATATATATACATATGTATAAATTTAACCCAAAAATTCAATCAAAACCTTAATTTAGATTTCAAATACAACTTAGCAGAATAAATAAAATAAAGGAGAGGCCCCTCAATTTAGAAAATGGCTCGGGTGACATGTCCCTTAAATCTAGGGTTGTTAACATCTCACCTTCATATTATACACCAAGTTGAGATTTGATTTGATCTGATTATTACCTTGAATGATAAATTAATAAATAATAGGTTTTTTCTTCCACTTATTCCATCGTTTTATGTTTTTAATCGGAGTATTTCCATTAATTCATCAAAATAAATACTCCCGATCTCGAAAATGTAATCTCATTTAACCTCTTCATATGAGTTAGAAAAAATTGCAAAACCATATTAATAATCAAAGGGGATTTTTAATAATTACCAACTAGAATAAACAACAAGGCACATCAATGATGATAAAAAAAAAAACAGTAGCAGCTTCAGAAATTTGAGGAGTACAATGAGATCTTGAAGTTAGTGTTGTGATAATGAACTTAAATATTTATTTCAAGTTAATTATAAGCTTACCCACCTTGTAAAATTCATCCAATTGGGTCTGACAATCATCAATAATTGTTGATGATAACCATGTGAATCAGAGATTTGGTAGGGAGCTCTACACCCTTATGGATAGTTTTGCCCGGTCATCAACCCACCAGTTATCAGTAGATGATTTTCATCTTTCTTCCATTGAAGATTTTTCAGGATTAGACTTGAGATGAAAAGATGCAGTGAACACAACCAGACCAGGTCACTAGGCTATACAAGCCTTCGTACACTTTGTTGATTGATAAGTGTACTAATTTGCCTAAAAGTAAAAAGCTCAGTGTACAATTTCAATGATTAAACAAGTTCTACTGTAAATCGTTCAGGCTTTAGAAATTTCACTCCTTACCATATACAGCTTGTCTTTTCTTGACAAGCTAAGACAGGCATTTGTCATATTGCATCTAATACGAGTCATGCTTGTCTAGGATTATTTTGTTTTTATTACTTATTAAGTGTGTTTGTTCACTATTCTAAAGAAAATTAGGATGGATGGATCCTTTGAGATCTCACATCAACTGTGGAATCTGAATGTGTAGATTATAATAATTAATATGCTTTTCTTTTTTAACAAAATGATGGCATTTTCATGAACTATTATCCAAAACCATGAATGATGAAAAATAAGAACTCATATCAGACCAGCAATTTTAATCATGGCTAGCTTACCATTTGCATATGCAAGTTGAGTCCATCTAGCAACTGGTACACGCCTTCCTTATCATCCTGCGAATTATAACCTGAAAAGAACCTACGAATGAAGCCGGATAATTCAACATAGCTCTCTCCACCCTTCTTCTTCAAACCATCATTCCTCATTACCCTTCTTACTTTTGCTGCACTTTCCCACATCCCAGCATCGGCATACATGTTGGCAACCATCACGAAATTCCCACCTCTTCTTGGTTCTAGTTCAAGCAACCTCTTTCTCGCATTATCTGCTACCCCAGTGCTGTCCTTAACATCATGAATACTGCAAGCGCTGAGCAATGTCCTCCACACAATTGGGTCAGGCTGAAAAGGCATGTTCGTTATAAAGTTATAAGCCTCTAGAAGACGGTCAGCACGGCCTAAGATATCGACCATTGCACCATAATGCACCATCATTGGTTTGATTCCATACGTGTAATCCATTTCATGGAAGTATCGAAATCCATCATCTACCAAACCAGCATGGCTACAGGCACAAAGAACCCCAAGGAATGTGACCGAATTTGGGCGAATAGAAGAGCTCTTTATCATCTCAGCGAAAAGTTCTAGGCCCTCTTTGGCAAATCCATGTTGAGCTAATCCCAAAATCATCGCACTCCATGTCCACACATTTTTCTCCTTCATTCTATCAAAAACTAACTTAGCATAAACAACAGATCCACTTTTTGCATACATATCAACGAGGGCAGTACCCAACTGATAATTCAATACCAATCCTCTCTCAATTACATGAGAATGAACCCATCTACCTAAACTCAAATGTCCCGTTTCAGCGCAAACCTCAAGCATAAGCACCATTGTGGTTTCATCAGGCTCAAAACCGAAATTTCTCAATTTCATAAAATACCCAATTGCCTTTCCCAACTTTAAACACTCGACACAGCTAGTAATCACCGCATTCCATGAAACAACAGTTCTCTCAGACATTTCATCGAACAATCTGCACGCCTCAGATATCCTCTTGCAAGACCCATATAAGTTTATCAAACTATTCTTGACATACACATCAGAATCCAAGCCATACTTAATAACATCAACATGCACTTGTTTTCCTTCATTGATAGCAGAAAACCCAGCGCACGCTTTGAGCAGAAAAGGGAATGTAAGTTTATTGGGCGTAATCCCTTCATTCCGCATTCTGCGAAAGACAAGAACAGCATTTTTCGGGGTACCACTGTAAGAATATCCCCTAATGAGAATATTCCAAGAAAGTGGAACCGGGTTAACAAAGTGATCAAGAAGGGACCGAGCGTAGCTCAAATTTTTGAAAGAAGATAAACAAGAGAATTTAATGAGTTGGGAAAGGAGAAAGGCGTCATCCTGGAGACCAGAGACGAGTAATTGGGCATGTATTTGATAAAGATGTTTGATGGAAGACGAAAGGCTGAAGAAGGAAAGGATATGAAGTTTCAAAGAGAAGAAATTTGAATTGCTGGTAATGGTTTGTGGGGGGAAAATGGCAGTGGCGGTTGGGATTAGAAGCCGAACCATTCATTTGGGCTTGTAGGGTCAATCTCTGAATTATGCGATTAATACAGTTAAAAATCACCTTCTAAAACCCTTTTCTTTCACCCCTTGACCTTTGTGGGCTGGAAGGTGCCATGAAAGCTTGACCTCGCAGACGCTGGACTGGGGAATTTTTAAGGGGAAGCAAAATAATTATGTAACCACACCTGTATAATTTTCATTTTCTCCGGTTAATATAATACTATTAAACTATTTCTACATAATAAATTTTCCTTTTTTTCCAAATTTATACAAAAGAAAAAGATAAATAATCTCATCACTAAAATTCACCAACTATGCTTTCGATAATTTATTTTATTAATGGATATCTAAAAAAAAGAAATGATATTTTTTTATCTACGTGCATGAGCTAATCAAAATAATGAGGTCCACATAATTAAGTATGAGACTATGTCCAATGTGTCACTGCAATGCGTTTGCTTTGAAATTTCTTAAAGCGTATAAAACTACTCTTCTCTGCCACTTGTCATCACTTTTTATGTCTTTATTTTCCAAAGTCAAATTACCTCATTTTTCCCAAAATCACCCATTAATTTCTCGATTTCTCTTCCGTTCATATTGTTTTTATTTTATTATGTTCAAATTTTATGAAGTAATTTTTTAATTTTATTGATTTTATCTAATTTAAATTATAATAGCATTTATTATATTGAATATCAGTGATAAAAATAGTTTCATGGGGCCTCGCCGACTGGAAGTCATGCAAAAGAAAAGGCGAAAGTGCCATAGTTAATGAGTTGTGTTAACCATTGACTTAATCAATCATTATCCATTGATGACGTTGGACGTACCATTACCCATTACGTATTAAGTTAATTTTATCATGTCTTGGCCTTTGCCGGGTGTGACTGTAACCCAAATTTAATTGAATCCAACAATTTTCATTTGATTTCAAGGATCCTCATTCATTTGATTCAATTTAGTTCTGCTTGATAATCAAAATAATTTAAGATATAATATTGAAAATATTCATTTAATGATAATTAATAATTTAATAAGAGATTTTGGATTAACTTGATATATGATTGTTGATTTGAATTAAGATCATTAGTTATCTTGTTAAGATGGAGGGTTGTAGTGTTATCGATTCTAATAAATTAAAATTTAATAATTTAATAAGATTCCTATTAATTTGAGTTTCAATTGGAGAATTGAAAATTTTTGGAAATGATGGGGGGGATTTTGTGATTTTGTTTTATTTGTTTAAACGCATGTGCAAGAGAACAATCAGGGTATAAGCAGGATAAGATCCAAGTAAGCAAACCCAGTAACATAATGCTATAAAATTATGAAAAGGAAAAGGCAGGTTAGTCAAGAGATGCACCAAGTAAGCCAAGACTTGTCTCTCTTGACAAGCAAGTTACAAAATCTAATCAATTAATCAATCTATCATGACCCACTAACAAACTCTTAATTATAACTATTACAGACCGAATTTCCCACCAATTTCCTGGAAATTTTATGACTTCTTAAATTCCACGGTTTGCTTTATATATAGAGTGAAAGGAATCAAGCTATACTCCCTCTTGCCTTTTAGACAAAAAAGTTAGCTGATAATTATCTTGCTAAACTAGTGGTTATTGTTTTTAATTTTAGTGTAATGATCTATGGCTCTTCTTGCTAGATGTTGGTTGAACATTGAAGCTTATGTCATCCCAAATGGATTTCTGAAGTGGTTTTATTTAAGCTTCTATATCCATCCTTTTTTCCTTTTCTTTTGCCAGATTTTTCTTTGGCTTGAATTGATACTGAAATATTTGATTTTGATCTTCTTTTATCCTTGTAAAATCATTTCGATTGTTTGTAAATATGTTTTCAAGCTTTTCAGGAAGTGGGTCATCTATGTTTTTTCATTTGCTAGATTGACCATGACTGCTGATTGTAAACCTGCTAATGACTCTGAAACTGATGAAAATTTTCAACTTGTAAAATTCCGTAGTGAAAACCAGAATCTTACTTCCTACTGTAATCGTTCAAGCATGGCACCAGTTTCTTGCCAGTTAGAAGTAATCCAGTTTCAGGAGAAAATCAGGTTCCAAAAAGAGAATTTCGAGTTCCAGGTTGATGACGATCAAGTTCCATGTGATGCTGGAAAACTGGAAGATAAAACCATGGATATTGATGATGATGTGTCTTCCATTTGGAGTAGTTGTGAATCATGCTCTTCTGATTCCTGGGAAGAAGATAATCAGGACTCTCTATCATCATCACCAAAAGAGACTAAAATCAACAATAATGACTACATATCATCGTCAGTTTGTAATAGCTCCATTTCAGCCGAAGTTGACGAGCTTGACATGGTCAATATACTACAAAACGAAGAAGATGATCGGAACTCGAACGAATATGCAACGCCATCAAAAGCTAATCGCCATGATGTAAAGGATCATCAAGAGAAAGATTTCGACATATTTTACAACAAGTATATCGAGAGGATGAGATGGTTCGACAAGCTCAATTATGATCGGACATGTGGAATAAGTTTGTTCTTATTTCAATTCAATCCCGTTTATTCTATCAAGACATATTATAAATATATATATATATGTATGTATGTATATGTATATATCATGATTTAACAACAAAAGGTTTATGTTGGTATGCAGGCCTAAATACGCAAACAAGCGCTCCAATTTCATCAGAGAATAATACTGAGGCTGTGGATTTGATGGTTTCCCCAAGCAGGAAGAAACTCTTAAGAAGCTTGGAAAAAGATTTTGAGCTGGTTTATGTAGCTCAGGCATGCATGTCATGGGAAGCTTTATACCATCAATACAGGAAAGTTGAAGCTCTTGCTTCCTCAGTTACCTCTGGGAATCTAGTATTCTACGATAATGTGGCAGGTGATTTCCAGAAATTTCAAGTACTTCTGGAAAGATTCATGGAAGATGAAAGGTGTGAAGGAAAAAGAGTCTGGAATTATGTTAGAGCAAGATTCTCCCTCAGGAGCCTTCTCCAAGTCCCCAAGGTTTCAGGTATTATTGATTATAATTTCCTTTTTGCTTGTTTGCCTTAAAACTTGGAATATTACCGAAAAGATTAATAACTCCGACCTTTAGATGTTGTCTATTCATTGAACAAGTCCATGTCTGTAATATTTCCGGTAAATCACCAAAAATATATATTAAATTTCTCTATAGTTATAATATAAGGAAAAGTCTACGTCTCCATTGACCGACTTCGCACAAGATTACATGCGCACGCATAATATGGTATGGCCAACCAGAGTTACCATATCATGCAAGTGGATTTTTAAATATTATACTAATTAATAACTTGTTCCTCATATAAACCAGATTCTGGCCCCCACTTATTGATTTGGAAATTTAAATTATAAAAATGGTATGATATTTTTATATTAATTTTTTCAGCCTGTTAATCGAATAGTTGCAATTTTTTTTTAAAATTAGTTTCTTACCTAAACATGTTTATATTTGTCCATTTCTCTTGGCCAATGATCCGTTTCTTCATATTTATATTATAAAGTAGATTGCATTAAAACATGTGCATAAAATTAAAATATTTTACTCCTTTAATAGTCATCTATTGTGTTAAATCTGATCCTTATCCATTCTCCACCTACATGGTCTTAACATTAATTCCTCATGTTTATTTTTTACATTCATTTTAATCATGGGTATTAGCTATAAATTTATTAATCTTAGTTAATCATTCATTCATGAACTGTATGTTATTATTTTAAGTTAAATTCATCAATTTTTATGATATTATATTGTATTTAAAGTAAATAACATTGAAAATTTCATAAAACTTGATGTATTCTTGGACTGACTAGATGAGTTAAATGGGTTATTTTCTTTGATGTATTCTTGTAAAGATATATAGATTTTGAATTGAATTAATGATAATTTGAAAGTTTAAATTAGATAGGTGGTGATTAAGAGTTTTAACTATTTTAAATTTACTATTCTGCTATGAATAGTTTAATATTGGACTTCATATGGGTGTGTAGGCTATTTTGAGCAGGGAAGGGAGGATATGGAAATTGAAGCCATAAATGTTAAAGAGGTGTTGAAGGGCATAGAGAGGTGCATAGAGGCATTCTCTGAATTTGTTAAAACAGACGACAGGAAGCCTTGGTGGAAACTTTCTAGTTCCTTATGGAATGATCCTCCCGTGGAGGATCCTAGAGATTTGAAACTCTTTGCTGACCTCACCAGGCAACTCCAGAAGGTATTTTTCTCTTACAAAGACTTATGTTTCATTTATCAGATCTTTATTAAGACGGTAAATATTATGAGTAACGTATACGTAGAAGGAACTATGGATGAAAGATTCAAAAGGGAAGCAGAGGTGCTGGTTAAGGAAAGTGGTGAACCCATTGGATCCATCTCAAAGAAAGGAGATGATGTTCACGATGATAGACATCAAACTTGTCGGAAGAGTGTTACAACTGCCGCTACTTTCTTCTTCCCAGCTTAAATGGTGCCAACAAAAGCTCGACACCATCGACTTCGACCGAGGAATGTTGGCCAGAGCTCCCACCACTGGGCCTCTATTCCCTGCTTGACGTTGTAAAATTTCTACATGATCCAAATTTATTATAAAAAATTATAAATTTATCATTATATTATTAATAAATATATCATTCTATATAATAAATTCGGATCATGTAAGAATTTTTTTTAAATCTTATTACTCGTGTAAAACTTTAATATGAATTATATAATAATAAATAAAATATTATATAATTCTAGATTTAGCAAAAGAAAGTGTACTTCAAAAAGAAAATAATTTATTTTGCTTCCTAATAAAATATTTATTAAAAAAGAAATATTTTATCTTATTAATCTTATAAAATTATAAAGCAATTATTCAAAAGTTTGTTAAGAAAAATAAGAAGAAAATTATAAAAAAAAAGGATTATCAAAATAAATGACACGTTTACTAGATAAGATGCAATCAGAGATTTAATATTAATTTTCATTAATCATTTCAAAATAGTTCAAAAAAAAATCATTTTAAAATAATATTTACATAAAATCTGTCTGTTTCTTAAAAGATTAGATTTTTTTTTTTGCTTATTTAATCACGTTGTTCGCACGTGCGAGTAGGAAGGGCAAGATAGGAATCTGGACATAATATTATATTCCTTTTCTAAATAATTGAGGCCACTACTAATCTGTTTCTAATGACCACGTGGCAGTTGAAACTTCCCACAAAGAAAGTCCGTCGCTAAAAATCATAAATTAAAATTAAATATTTCCAAACATCCAAACAAAAATTCATCAATTTTAATTCTTGAAAATTAACCAACACGTTTTAAAAATGGAATAAAAATTGCAATTTCGTCCATAAATATATATGAAATTAAAAATAAAATTTATTAAAATTTTAATATGAAGATTTTAAAATTCAATTTAACGTTAATTGAGTTTAAATTAGTATATAATAATCATTTTAAATTTTAATTATTATTTGAATTCATGAGGATTATCTTATCATCTTTTATGAGAAAATTACAGAAATATCCTTGTTTTAAAAAATAATAAATATATATATTTTTTTATTTTTTTAGTGTTATATAATTTTATAAAAAAGCAGAATGATTACTTATTTTATTGAATTAATTTAATTGTTTGGTAAGAGTTTTATTTATTATTTATTTGTTGATTTTCTCTCTGAAAAATCTGAACCATTGAAAATCTGAAACAAGGAGTATATCTGGTTAGTCCGCAGGAGTCTTGAAATGAAGAACTTGCATCAAAAGCGAAGATTTGGTTTTGAACCTCATATCTCGTGTGATTTGCTTTCTTCTGGGTCTCCTCTCGACGACCTTTAGGAAAGATTTTCTCTTTCCATGGTTTCTCTCTACCAGTTTCACTCCCTCAATTTCACTTCATTTCTTTTCTTTCTTACCCTCACATTATTTGCCTCATTTGCTTTGTCCTCTGTTCTCCTTTAATCCACTTTTCCTCAATTGGGTTTGTCCATTTCGCCATTTCCTCTTCTTGGTCCGTGTTTTTCTTGGCACTTAACGATTCCTGTTTGATGAACTTAAGCAATATAAGTTTTTAGTTAAGTTGTTTCTGTGTGGCTTTTAATCATACGGTATAATGGCGTCTTTGGGTTCTCCTCCTTTCCTTGTCGAAACTAAAACAGAAAGTTCAGTTCTTTTCCACCGCAAAAACCAACTGAGATCATCCAAGGTCCCCTCTTTTGGTTATAGGCCAAAAAGAAATTTTATGTTTCCTGTTTCTGGTGATGGGTTACTTCTCAGATTGACGCCTGTGAGAGCCAGTGGTAAGGATCGCGTTAGCGGTGATGGATCAGAGGATGTAATTCAAGCTACTATTGAGAAGAGCAAGAAAGTACTTGCTTTGCAAAAGGACCTACTCCAGCAGGTGACCTCTTGGCCTTTGTTATTGATTTTAATGTTGGGTTTTTCTTTTTCTTGTGTGAATTCTGTTGATTGTGATTGGGTAATACAGTTTCTAGCTTTTATGGCTTTTTTTCGATGAAGTCAATGGCATATTTATCGATAGTACTTGTAAAATATTTTGCGACCTCTTGTGTTTGAGAATTTAAAATATTTCTCTTTTGATTCATTTATTATCGTTTCCTTGGCCTCTCTTTTCGTTTTCCTTTCAGTAGAATCAAACTGTTCAAAGAAAGACTAACCTTTTTTGTTACAATTTATTTGGTCTTGGATATTCTATTGGACAGGTATATATACATACATATATATATGTGTTTTTTATTACCGAACTTTTTCTTTCTTTTTCTTCTCCATTGGAGTGGTGGCTTGATAACTTTTGATGGTACAAGCTTGGTTATGCTTCAACTTTTGTAGTTAAATTTTACCTTCTTCATGCTAATGAGAAGTAGATGTGATGTAGCTCACGGCATATCTTGTTTTTACTCCCATTTCGTTAGTTCTTTTTCAGCGAGTATTCGAATGAATGATCTTATTCAACATTGTCATCCTTTGCAGATTTCTGAAAGAAGGAAATTGGTTTCTGATATAAAAAGCAGCATTATTGACCAAGAGCTGAACGAATCTTCCTCTGACCAGATGGAGCGCTCGTTTCCAAATCCAGATAATGGTTCAACTAGTGTAAATATTCTTGAGAAACAAAATGGCAGCATCTCTTCGAGTAGCTATGCTCCTTCAAGTGCAGATGTGGAAGCCAAACCTACATATTCTGCTGCCAATGAAGATTATGATAAATATGAAAAGAAACTTGAACAACATGAATTTCCTAAAACAGCTTCCTTCGTTCAGTACTCTACTGAACAGTTGCAAGAGGTGAACTTAGAAAATGTTGACTTGAGTACGCAAAAACTTGAGGCAGATCCTGATAATGTTGAAGTAAGTTCAGATAAACCTGATATGAATTCGAGGAAAATTTGGTCAGATGAGCTACCATCATTTCTTTTAAACAAAGAGACTACCACAATGACTGACAATAAAACTGAAAGCATAACTGAATCAACTTTAACTGAGGTTGATAATGCTGAAAGCGATGCTATCTCTGAAGATGCAAAACCACCACCTTTGGCTGGGGCCAATGTCATGAATGTTATTTTGGTAGCTGCAGAATGTGCTCCATGGTCGAAAACAGGTTCTTCATCTTGATTGTATAGGTTACATCTAAACATGTCATTTCTTGTATGATTCAGACTGATATAACATGGTTCTCACAGGTGGCCTCGGAGATGTTGCTGGATCTTTACCAAAGGCATTAGCTAGGCGAGGACATAGAGTTATGGTATTATAGCTATCCTTTTCTATATAGTATAATTGATCAAACATTTTAGTATAAGGATGTATTACTTTGCTGTTTTACATGCTATCAGTAATGCACAAGTTTTATGTCGATTCCTAAATTATTAATTCCTACAGGTTGTGGTTCCTTTGTATGGTAACTATGCTGAACTTCAAGATGCTGGAGTAAGAAAGAGGTACAAGGTGGATGGTCAGGTATGTGACACTAAGATGCATCTTTTAGGTATAACTTACTCATGTCGTAATGTTTGCATGATACTATTTTATTATTTTGCAGTAATGAAACAACATATCATTTTGCAGGATTGTGAGGTATTATACTTCCAAGCCTTCATCGATGGGGTGGACTTTGTCTTCATTGACTCCCCTATGTTTCGCCACTTACAGAAAGACATATATGGTGGAAAGAGAGTGGTAAGTTTCCTGGTATCATCAATTAAAAGCCTTCCACTAAGAACTTCATTCATATATCATACCAACACATTATGGAAATTTTGCATCACATTCTTGAGCTTTAGTGTTCCCATGTAATGTATTTGTTTCCAGAAGATGCATTTTAACGGTTTGTTGCATTAGTGACTATAAAAATTTATATCTGGATTTTTACATTATGCATTGTCAACAGAGCGTGTGAATCTCGTTTGTTGTTATGTTGTGAAGTTTCTATGTCCATCTGGCGTGGTCTTTTGGGTTATTTTAAGAGAATTAGGTTCTGCATATAATGCTTAGTTTCAGAGGCTGTCGTATGTTTTCCATTAGCCAGGAGCTTTGACTGCTATCTTGTCTGCATAGCACTGAAGCTTTTTGATTCATTTTAATCAGTGATCATTTTATGACCAAAGATATTACACGTTCTACCATTGCAGGATATTTTAAAGCGTATGATATTATTCTGCAGAGCAGCTGTTGAGGTAAATTCTTACAACAAACCTTAAGCATTGTTTAAAGTTGCTTTCAAAAGCAAAGATGGTGCTATATGATTGTTCCTGGTAAACTTTAATAATTTGTTGAGATTGTTTTCTATTGTAAACTGTTTGTCGTCTTACCTTTGGAATTGTAACGGACTGATACTTTCTAGGTCCCTTGGCATGTCCCATGTGGTGGAGTCTGCTATGGTGATGGGAATTTGGTTTTCATAGCAAATGATTGGCACACGGCATTACTACCTGTGTATCTGAAGGCATATTATCGGGATAATGGTTTAATGCAGTATACTCGATCTGTTCTTGTAATCCATAACATTGCTCACCAGGTCTGTTCTCTGTTTGTTTTATATGTTTCATTTTTTGTTCCCTTGCATGGACCAGAGAAACAAAGTGGCTTTGTTTCTTGGAACTCTTAGATATGTGATCCTCAGATCATCTTTTTTGATCCATGCGAACTTTTTGATGCAATTAGGGCCGGGGACCAGTGGATGATTTCTGTTTCACAGATCTGCCGGAACACTACATTGACCTCTTCAAACTATATGACCCAGTTGGTGGTGAACATTTTAATATCTTTGCAGCTGGTCTTAAGACGGCAGATCGTGTGGTTACTGTTAGTCATGGATATGCCTGGGAGCTCAAAACATCCGAAGGCGGTTGGGGTCTGCACAACATTATAAATGAAAATGACTGGAAATTCAGGGGCATTGTTAATGGGGTCGACACTAAAGAGTGGAACCCATTGGATGATATTCACCTGACATCAGATGGTTATAGTAATTACTCCCTGGAAACCCTTAATACTGGCAAGCCACAGTGCAAAGAAGCATTACAGAAGGAGCTTGGTTTGCCTGTCCGTCCGGATGTCCCACTTATTGGGTTCATTGGAAGACTGGATCATCAGAAAGGTGTTGATCTCATAGCTAAGGCAATTCCATGGATGATGGGTCAGGACGTGCAGCTAGTGATGTTGGGCACTGGCAGACCGGACCTGGAACAGATGCTTAGGCAAATTGAAAGCCAGCATAATGACAAGGTGAGAGGATGGGTTGGCTTTTCTGTGAAGACAGCTCACAGGATAACAGCGGGTGCTGATATTTTGCTCATGCCATCACGGTTCGAGCCCTGTGGGCTGAACCAGTTATACGCCATGATGTACGGAACAATTCCTGTAGTACATGCTGTTGGTGGACTAAGAGACACAGTGCAACCTTTTGATCCTTTCAACGAGACGGGGCTCGGATGGACATTTGATAGTGCTGAACCAGGCAGGTTGATAAATGCTTTATGGAATTGCTTGCTTACGTACCGTGAATACAAACAAAGTTGGGAAGGATTGCAGAGACGAGGGATGACGCAAGACCTCAGTTGGGACCATGCTGCCGAGAAATACGAGGAGGTGCTGGTTGCTGCCAAGTACCAGTGGTAAATGTGAGTGCTTCCAACTCTTACCAATTTGCTTTCAGAAGTAGCCTGCTGCCCTTTTCTGATATGCAAATGACCTAAAACTGCTGGAGTCTACGGTTGGTCGAAATATGTTTGTCGCTGCGGAAGCCAGTGGTAAGAACCGCTAGAACGAGCCACTGGTCTACTTTTTGTGCGTCTTTTGTGTAACTCGGATGTAATAAACTTAGAATCCGATTGCAGCAGTTGTAGTAATCTTTTCCGTGTTCAGAAACAGTTATGAGAAAGGTTTAGATGATTAAATATTTTACGTAGAAAGCTCTGAATCGTTTTTATTCTCATTTTCTTAATTCTTTTTAGTGCATTTCTGTTGAGGTGTCTCCAGGCGCTAACCATTTCAATATCAGCACGTACATCAGAAATCACATAGCACGGAACAGATGTTGAAGTGGGTGAGGTGGGGTGGCATGGGAGGGAGTCGTAAAAATTATTTACTTTTTTTAAATAAAAATATTTGTTAATAAAATTATTATATTTCATGAATATTATTTCATATACTTCTTTATTTTACACTTATAATATTTTTATTCTAATCAATTTAAAATATTAATGTTGAATTATTATTTATATGGAAATAAATCAAAATTGATAAGGATTTTATCAAATATTTATTTATTTTCTATAGATTTATATGGATTAATTACTAGTAGAACCATCTTATATTTCTTAACCTTGTATTGAATGTCATTAATAGACATAGCTTGATTAGAATAAGATAGTTGTCAGATTTTGGCAACAACTACACGAAATTCTGAACGAAGGAATGAACCTTGTTTTTTGGTACCAAAAGGTGATGCACTCACTCCAGGGGCCCCCACCGCCCGACCGTTATTTGATATTTTATTATTGAATTTTAATTTAATTTTAATTTTAAATTTTTTAAGTTTAAAATATTTTCAATAATTTTATTAAATATAAAACATGAGATATCTTATAAATTGTTTTATTTAAAAGTATAATATATTTATGATTTTCTAAATTTAATAGATTTTTTCATTTAACTTATTCTATTTTGATTTATTTTATTTTAACATTTTAACATTTTTATTCATATATTTTTTAATATTTATTGCTATTAATTTATTTTCATTTAAGATACATGTTGATATCCGCCTGTATTGTTGATGTTTAGGTTTAATTATTTTAGTTTTTCTTGACTAATTTATGTTAACTAGGTAATTTATGAATTAGTTTGCTTAACTTGTGTAATTTTATTTTACTTTATAAATAGATTACTTATTTTATGTTTTAATGTAGGGATATTTTAATAAAGATAGAAGGGAAAAAGTGGTCCAAAATGAGAAAAATAAAGTGGGAACCATGTGGAAAAGGAGTTGGAGGAGCCAAAAGAAAGAAAGGGCAAAAAACGGTTTTGATAAAGAACAGTAGGAGGATGGATTGGTGAGCACGCAGAAAAGAATGGAGAAAATGAAGTTGAATATGGGTGAAAATATTCAACAAAGGAAGATTAAAAGCTAAGGAGAATCAAGGAAGAAGCTGAGAGAATCAAGAGATTAAAAGTTGAATCTTACTTTATTATTATTCTTATTTTCTGATTTCAAAAGACTGATGAATATGTTGTATTCCCATTTTAAGATGGAAGGTTGAATAGTTATTTAGGGCTTTAAAGAAGTGATTGACCTATGTTTTGTTAATAGCTTCTTTTTTATAGTTGTGCTAACTTTGAATCTGCTTTTTTTACGATTCTTTTTATGAATGTTGACCTCATTTATAAAACATTATTTTTAGATTCACTGTTTATCTTGTTAGATGAATACTAAGAATAAATTTATCTATCTAAATTATTGAATAGTATTGAATGATAGATTGCTATGGATAGAATCTGTCTTCTTATGTTATTCTTAAGTTTATTATAAGTTGTTGTTGATGATCTATAGTTTCAAGCATTAACTCATTGCATTAAGTTTTCTTTTTTGATTGTTATTCTCATTAATATGTTGCTTTATTCTGTTGTCTTTCATTTTATGTTTTGCTGTTATTGCTCTGTTTTTTTGATTAGTAAGAACTCCGTTAGTTTATTTTTCCTGCTCTGTTATTATTTATTAATTGTACCTACGATCAGTTTAGAGTTTTATATTGTTGTTGTTTTATTGTTATTTCAATTATGCTATTGCTATTTAATTTGCTGCTATTATTTTCATCAATTTTCATTTACAGTTATTATTGTTTAGATGATTTAATCTTTCAACTACTTTACTTATTGTTTACATTACTTAATTCCGATTCAATTTAACTTCAATTTACTTGTTTTAGACTGTTTAGTAAACCATTAATTAGTGTTTGACTTCCTCGATCTTATGGATGATACCCATTTGCTACATTTTTGGTATTATTTTATATTCACATTTTCGTGTAAACACATGTAATATATATATTCTATTTAATCATTTTTAACCTCTAAATTTATTTTTTTTATAAAATTTAAATATATATGATAAATTAAATTAAGATATATAAATGATAAATACTAAAATTTATGATAAAATTTAAAAAATTATGATAAATTCAAGTTTTTAAAGTATATAAATAAATAAATTGAGATATTAAAATAAAAAAATTAAAATAGAAGAAATAAAATGAAAAAATATATCAAATTCAAAATATATTATGTATTATTTAAATAATAATTAAAATTATCCTAAATCCTAAAATATATGATTATGTTGAATAGAATAAAAGTATATAAATTAAATATTTAAAATCTAACTACTATTATTATTATCATTTAATTTAATATTCTAATTTATAAATTTATTAATAAATTGATTAACATGTTTGGAATTGTATTTTTTAAGAAAAAAACACTTTGGAAATTTAGTTTTTATCTTTTAATTAAGATTGTTATTTGAAAAATATGATAAAGAATTTTTTTTTTTCAAAAAAATGAATTTTAACGAATAGGAATTTAGTCCAACTCGTTTCCTTTGTTAAAATTTATAGAAGGGAACTTTAGATATATAGTCTAGAAAAAGAATTTAAAAAATACAGATTATTGTTGAATTATGATAAAATGATCCATCCGTACGATGAAAATAATTAATTTAAGTACCATTTTAAATATTAAGATTATTATGTATAGAGGCAGAAAGCCTGAAGTTTCTAAGGTGGGCAATAATCAATCAAAATTCAATTATTTATTTAAGAAAAAATCTTCAAAAATAAAACCCTGAAACACAATAACATTTGTATTGTATATTATTTATTATTTAATTATTATTATGTATAGAGGGAGGGTTGGAGTTATCCAAACTGCTGCCAGAAGAAGTGGATGGTGAGTTGAGGTCCATTATCGTCAAGGGGAGCCTTCATGGGTCCCTACACTGTAATAGTGGAGGTCAAATCGAAGCATTCACTATCATATGCTGCTATACTTGGTACCAAAAGGTGATGCGCTCACCCCAAAGCTCCCACCGTCCATTCTGAGGGAGGGTAAATCATGGTATCCAGCGGCCTCCTATACTAAGATTACAATACTTAGCTGGCTGGCTAGTGGGGGTTCAGCATCTTTCTATCTCTATTTCTTTTTTTTTTTATAAACCTTTATTGAATCTCTTCAGGATTGCCTTCATCCCTTTTTCTTTTATATTAACTAATCTCCCTTTTCTTTTATATTTCTATAATGTCAAATGAAGTCAAAACTCAAAAAATATCATGCATTATGCATATCAAACAAGAGATGGACTAGAAATAAATATGACATCAGGTTCGGGTAGAAATAGGAATATAAATGAGTTGAATTGATTTAAGTTTTATCTTGATTGAATTAAATTTTTAAAATTTTTTTAATTTATTATAAATTTAATTAAATTTTAAATGAGATTAATAAATATAATAAGTTAAGATTAAAAAGAAAGATGCAACCAAAGTTGGCTTTGGTCTCCTCAGAAAGTGCAACAAAGCCTAACTCACTGCTTCTCTTACCTCTAAAAAGTTGCATTTAGCAATCCATTTTATTAACTTGCATATATAAATTTATCAAAACCCAAAAAGGAACTGAATTAATTAAGTTTTTTTTTTTGGTTTTGGCAGATCGAAAGCTTTGTATTGGTTAAGCATAAAGAAGTGCTTGCTTTTCCATTACAAGCACATGCAAGGCATTCCATGGATTTTCACACGAGTGAATCTGTAAGAATCTAATTACCCTTTAAAGTCCCAATTCCATTCTGGCTTCATCTAGGAATCAAGGGCTCAGCTCATCATGCCCTTCGTTGCAGATTAATATTTTTAACAATATTCTTCTCATTTTTATCAAAAATAATTTTTATGTAATTTTTAATTCGTTTATAAAATACAAATAATCTAACATCAAAATATTTTATCAAAATAAATTATTTTAATATTTAATATATTATACTACAAACTTGTGTGAAGTGCCAATTATATATATATATATATATTTGACCATTATCTTATACTTTCGAATGAAATTCATTTTATTTGATAAAAATAATTTAATAATTAAAAGTGGCTTTTTATCATCAAAATGATAAAAGTGAGTTATTGAATCATATGATCTGTCTATCCATAGAGGCAAGAAAAGAATGAGAATGGAAAGAAGGTCAAGTTAGGTCCGCAAAAAGTAAAGTATCACTGCTGCCAAAATCAGCTGCGTGAGATAAGCATAGAACTGACAAAACCCAGCCGGAAAGCTCTAACAACCAATTAATATATATACATATATGTGTATATGTATATAATAGAATCTTGGACAGATCACAATCATCTAAACCAACTTCAAAGAAATGATAAAATGTGATTAGTAATTATTTGATTAATGCATTGTTTGATACTTTCTAATAAATAGATATTTGGACTTTGATGTTGATTAGTCATATATTTTAATATTTAATTATTTATATGATATTTTTGAATGATATTAAAATCTTATCCAATTAAGCTTTTATTGAAAAAATAGAACTCTCCCAATAAATTATTTTAAAGATCCGACCAACATAGGATTAATATGCAAACTCGTTTTCACTTGAGGATAAAGGGTAATAAATAAACACACGTTCATATTAAATATAAATATAATTAACTATAAAACATACTTTAAAACTTTTACCATATGATTTATATCATTTAAGTAATAATATGATAATATAATTTTTTTGATTAAATAGAATTCATAATAATATACTATAGTGAGATATTTCCTTACCTTGGTATGATAAATTAATTTTACTTCTTTTTGTTGTATATTTATGCTTATTAAAAAGCTTGTCCGAATGGAGCCAAATTTTTAGTTAAATGCTATAAATTACTACACATGAACATAAGCATAGCAGTGGCTGAAAATAGTAGGTATCCAATATTAAGACAAGTCTCATCCTTGTTGGATCTGAAGCTGTGGCGGTTCGTTATAAAATCTGAAGCTGACCCAATTTCTGTAATGCTTCATCGAATGATGGGTCGATCGTGTTATCTCAAGATTCTTCTTGTTTTGGCTCTTCTTGCTCTCTCTTCCTCTCATGGTATCTTTCTAAATTTCTTTACTTTATTCTTCTTTTCGTAGAAAGAAAGAACTTTTCACATCTTTGGTTCCCTTTTCTGTTTGATTGTGTGTGTGTGTGTGCCTCTTACACTTTGTCAGAGTGAATTATGTAGGATATGGTAGAAAATTGATGGAGACAGATGAGCTCGGAGGTTCCTATGTTCAAACAGAGGTTGGTTTTCTTTCAATTCATTTTACGATGACGATATATAGCTTTGTTAATGAAACAATCGGTTTGTTGGCTGTCTGCAGAAAATGGGAGGACAATCAAGGAAGATGATAGAAGTGGTGTTGGATTATCAACTGGATCCAGGGCCCAACACCAACCCAAGAACTGGCTTTATATCTGGTCCTCCTCCCAAGGGCGGATAGAGATTTCCTTCAGTGCTTGCTTCCTCTCTCTCTTGTTGCTCGTTTGTTAATTTTAATTTTCCGTTGGTGTGGGGAGTTTGATGGCGGGTAAAGTGCTGTCTGTCAAAATGTGTAAAACTGGCGTTTGTTTCTGTGCAATGTCCACGAAGCTTTGGTAGTATTCTTAGTCTTGTTCATGCCTTTATATTGTTGTTGACGGACCAGCATAATCGAGCGTGTCTATATTGGTAGCAGCCTATGTTAGAAGAAAATTTCTAAAAAACTCTTGAATTTTACTCTAACTAACTGATTCAATAACCATTTTAATTACCACATAATATGTAATTAATCTAAGTTTATCTCATCTAACAACCTAGTTATTACCAAACACGAAACCCAATATTGAATTAAGACAGTTTCTTTTTTTCTTTTTTCTTTTTTTTTTTTTTGGCTTTGATCGTCAAATATGCAATTATTATTTTTAAATAATTATGGATTTCTACGAGTGTAAAAAAAACATCATGGATGGCTAAGCTTGGAATTGAAGTTTTCTTGAAAAGATATTCACAATTTATTCATTTTGATCTGCAAGCAACAAAGGAGCTAACACACATATCAATCTAAACCCTGAAGGATCATGTGCCTTAGTTTCTAAAAAGACATCAAACACAAATAACATCGTTCTAATAGTAAGGTCAATAATATGAACAAGCTACTCTAGCTCTTGCATTCCCAGCTTTATTAGCTTCTTAAACAATTCCTTAGAATTAAATTGAAAACCGAGAGAAACGTTCTCTTTATAAAATTGTTTTCTGATTTGTATTGAATTCAATTGTCAAAATATAATGATTTTTTTTATATCAATTATTATCATAACATATTCTAATTCTAAACCATATATGTTAATAATTAGGAAATATAATTAAAATTTGATAGTAACTCAACAATACAATGATATGAATTATTATTATAATATATTTTAATTCAATATCATATATTTTAAAATGATGGTTTATCATTTCAAGATCATTATATTTCTTAATTATTGTACAGTTCCACAACAACAATTTAAAAAAAAAAAAAAGAAAATTCTTCATTTGAATTTTTTTCCAAGAGCTCTAAAAAATGAAAATTGCAACAATTGTTTGTATTTCTTATATTTTTTGAAAAAATGAAATAAATTATTAATTTTAAAATTGAAAGTCAAGAGATCATAATATTCTCCTTCCATTATCAAAGGAAAATTAGTACTAATTGGACATTTATTACGAAACTGAGACGTAAACACTATGAATTTTCATGTCTCCAAAAGGGGAAATAATAAATAAAATAAAATAAAATACAATAAAAAAAGAAATGTTTGACTAGAATTTCCAAGGAAATTATCATAAAAATTAATTTCAAGACTTGGAAGATTAACGTCAACATTTTGACGAAGAAACGGGGAAAAAAGAAAAAGGCAGGCCAGGCTGACCAATGTTTCCACTGTAAAGGAAAATATTTGAAGCTTCGGTTATGGTGGAGTAGGAGCAGAGAAACTTCCTCTCCATTGTTCTGGAGGATTCCTTGGCGTGTCAATATGTTTATCAGCAATCTTCTCCTGATATGACCTGTTGATCCCGAACCATACGAGCAGTTTCCTTCACCGCCTGACCGCCCTTTTCTATAAATTATCCTCTCTTCCGTCTATTTCTTGCAACAAATTGGAATCCTGAATATTGTTCTTTCCTTGTCAAAAAAAAATCCTGAAACAAACCATTCATCAATTTTCTGTCAACTTTGCAAAAGAAACAGACCCTCAAGTTTTTATTTTTCATTTCTTTTACAGATATATATATATATATATACATCTACCGTGGTTTTCTGTCATTTAATCTGCTTGATTAACATGGAGAAATCAGATTCCAAGACAGATATGTCTTATTGGCTATTGCTTTCTATGGAAGTCATATTATGTAAAGTGTTTTTCGACAAAGTTAGCTTTTGTACCCTTCAGAAAATTTTCTCCAGATTTTGGTTCTCTCTTCAGTCACATCTCAGGTTAAAGTTTCTGGAAGAGAACGACAAGAACCAAGATCATGAAGAGTTATCCTGTCCTAACAAGAAGAAAGATGACAGGAATTTGAACAGAGAAGAAGTTGAGATGGTGACGGGGCATTTGGGGCTTCTTTGCAGCGAAGAAAATGAGAAGATGGATGAATCCATGGATTTGGATGAGTTGTTTGAGGACAAGGAGCCTAGTTTAGAAGAAGTGAGGGATGCTTTTGATGTGTTTGATGAGAACAAAGATGGGTTCATTGATGAACACGAATTGCAGAGAATCCTTGTGAAGTTGGGATTGAAGGAAGGAGTTGATCTTCAGAGTTGCAGAAATATGATCACAACTTTTGATGACAATAAAGATGGAAGGATAGATTTCAACGAATTTGTGAAGTTCATGGACAAGATCTTCTCATGAATATATTATATATACACAAATTATTTGTCAATCTCTTTTGATTATGCTTTTGCTCTGTAATTATACAAGTCATGATTCCAAAGTATAAGAAATCGAGATTCAATCCAAACAAATAAGAATTCTGCATTTCTTTTTGTGAATATCATATGCAATGGGGAACTGGGGCGGATGCCTCCTATCTAAATCTTTTTTATATATTTTAAATAAATTTTAATAAATTTCAGAAAATATTTATATGAATTAATCAAAAAAATTTTACTTAAATTTAATTAATTCATATTCTTATATATGAATTATATTAATATATATATTTTTTAAAATTAAATTTGTTAATTTTCAACTCCCACTAAATTTTCTCTAACTAATTTGTATTATATTTATTCATAATTCTGAATTTAAATCATATATAACTAAGCAATTATTATGTACATAAATCTATTTATCAAATTTTATTATGTTATAATCTAATTACATAATTAATTGCATTAATCAAATCAATAAAAATATTATATGTTAAACTTTAAAGAAGATGAGATTCAAAATTACCATGTATATTGATAATTAATTTACTAAGACATTGATGAAATAAATTTAATGATATTAAATAATATAAGATTCGACAGGACAGGTTGACCTTTTTGTCTTACTCGTTGGATACAATTGAGAGTTTTTACTGCTGTTTGTATGCGGAATTCGAAGCAGAGTCCTGTCATTGATGAAGTATGAAGACCATATTCATTCCCATGGAGCACTTGCCGATATGCTGCTCAAAATGTCTGCATCAATTAGGAAATCCTACGGTCTGGACGTCGTTCTATGGTTCCTGAGCTTTTGCTATTTTCGTAAGACCTTTCATGGTTTTGTTGGTACCAGAAGTTTATCCCTTCAACCAGAAATTTTATCGTCTTCAATCGGATATTTTCGTTGGAATTAATCTTGGCCGAGATATTTGTAATGATTTTTGATAGTTGCGGAGGTTGAATAGCTTACGTAATAGAGGTACAAGTTGAGAGACAGATCATTTATTTAAACATTGGACATGCTTGAGATCTTTCCAAGGTTGTCTGCCTACATTACCAACCCAACAAACATCATATGAACTTTGATGATGAAAAGGGTTAAGATTTAATTCATGCAAAGAACAAAGCTCTTTCTCTCGATGTCATATGTCCCTTATAGTTTAGGACACTCTTGTTTTAGATCAATTAAGAGGCTCCGACACCCAGAAAATCTATAAATGGTGGTGATGATATGGTGCCCTTGTTCTCTGCATATAATGATAATGATGCTGATGATGATGATGAGGAGGAGGAGGAGGAGGAAGAGGAGGAAGATGGCTTATTAATGGAGATCTGAGATTCTGGTGGTGAAGCCATGTAGCCTACAGAAAACAGACGGTTGTTTGATTGTTGCATGCTGTAGGAAACACGCAAAACGGTACCGTCTTCGGGCATATTGCACTGCAGCTCCTTGGGAGTCCGAATCCCATATCTCCCAACACCTCCTGCAAATATTCACAACTACTAATATCTAATATATAATTTTTTTAATAATTGTTTTTTGACAAAAGCATCAACAACAGATAGAAATAATAATCACCCATCTTCTTTGAATAAAAAAATATGAAAATAATCAAAATATGTCATGTTGTATTCTATATATGGGCTGTTCATAATACTTACCTGCAGATTTATTATATGCACTAAAACCGAAAAGCACAAAAATGCATAATTCAAAAGAAAATAGAAGAAAGGACGGACGAAAGATATAGGGAATGAAGATATCACCGAAGGAACGCACCAGAAAATAAATCTAAAGCAGCAGGCTGTTGATCTGCGCAACTTCCATTATGTGGTTTGATGATGGTGTCATCGTTACCACCACCTTCAGCCTTTGCTTGATTAGCTTTAGCAATGATTTTTTTCCTATCAGTAACACATTGCTGTCGCCTGTATTTTCTGGCCATTATAACATGCCAGTGATTTTTAACTGCATTATCAGTCCTGCCAGGGAAAAGTCTAGAAATTAAAGCCCATTTGTTGCCGTAAATCCCATGAGCTGCCATCAACCTTTCTTCCTCCTCTTCACTGAAAGCACTTTTATTTATTCTTGGGTCCAACTGATTAAACCATCTTAACCTGCAACTTTTACCTGCATTGACCACCATTAAAAAAAAAAGCAAAAATATTAAGTGACTGGAATGTTAAATATATAAAAAGAATAACAAAGAAGGTTTAGCCTGAAAGTACCCGATCTTCCTTGCAATTTCGTTGCTATTAGGTTCCAGTTTTGAGGACCATAAAGAGAAACAAGTTCTTTCAGTTTAGCATCTTCTTCTGGTTTCCAATGGCCTCTAGCACAAACTTTTCGCTGCCCATGATCCATAACCACTTCTTCTCCACTTAATAAACCTTTATCTCCATTGCATTTATCATTTTGATGATCAGAATCATTGACAATCTTGCTGTTTTGGTTACCTTCCAAGCAACTACTGCAACGTTTGGATATCAGTGAAATCCCAATCTCAAGACGAGCATTATCGAAACCATCACAGTTAGAAATATTCCTTTGTTGTGGTGGCACAGGTACAGGTGCTTCGCTGTTAATAATAGGCCAAGAAAGAGAACCCATGTCATTAAATATCACCATTGATGAAGAATTGGAAGTTACGGGGGAAGAAATGAATAGTGATTGGGCACACCATCATTTTCTTATGGGTCACAGCAGGAACTGCAGTGTAACTGTTGTTAAGTCATTGTTGGTAAGCTAAAAACGGGAAACAAGTGAAAAAGGATCAAAGGGAAAAATTGAAAGAATACAAGAGATGGATAGAAATGAGAAGCAAAAGCAAAGAAAGTTGCAGGGAGAGTGTGTGGATTACAAAGTAGAAGTGAAAGGAAAATTTATGTTGGTTTGTTGATGTTTGTTGTCTGTAACAGAACATCCACACGATTACTCGTCGTTTTCCGCTTGGCAGTTTCAAGTACTACTGATCATCACTGACCTCTATTTTAACTCTTTCTCTACCCCACCCCAGAGGATGCACGCATGCATTCTATTTCTTTAATTTTCATATATATTATTATTAATTTTTATTAAATATTAAAGATTTATTAATTATTTATATACTAATAATTAATTATAATTATGTATTAATTAATATAGAATTAATGAATATTTAATAAAAATTAATACATATTATTATACTATTAATCAACCTATTATTCTATATGATAAACTCAAATTATAAAAGAGTTTCTTATCATTTATATATTTAATATAACTGTTTAAATTTTTGGATCAAATAAATTTTTAATACTAATAAAAATTTAAAGATAAATAAATGAAAATTTTAATTACCAAATAATAAATTTTAATATAAAATCATACATATATATTCACTTCAAATTTAATAAATATTCACATAAAATATATATTAAATTTTATTTATCAGTTTAAATTAAAGATTAATAATAATATTTTTTATTTCAAAAAAATAATGATGGATAAAATTATCAAATTAGTTAATTTATATGGTATGGGTGTACTTTAATAAACAATATCCTCGTAATCAGACACAAATGTCGGTGACCACATGACCGAAACCCTGGTGGAACTGGGTTTCCTTGTTTGGATGCAAGGGAGTTATTTGAAGGGAAAGGAACTCTTGTCTTGAGATTGTATTTGGATCCATTTTCCGAACTTGATGAAGGAGCGGGTGGGCTTCCAACTTGACAAATTTGTTAATGTTCGTCTATTTGAATTCCTGCAGCTCAGGATTCAACCTGTTGTCCAATGCTGATTTGTTAATGCAGCATTTATATACTATGTTATCAAAACAAAAACAACATTTACACTTGTCCAATCTTGGGTTATGGGTTTTTTTTATTAATTAACACATATAAATTTATTATTATATATTAACATCTAAAATGAAATAGCTTTTTTTTTTTTCAATTTGTATAAATAATTGATATCAGTGTAAGATTTTAAGTGTGACGACCGACAGATTGCTTGTACCAGAACTAATTATACCGGTCCAAGACAATAAAATCAATCAATAATAACGAATTATCATGAATTAATTTCAACAACAACAAAAAGCTGTGCATTTTTTTTGTTTCTTCTCAACATAACAGTGCACATTCGATAAGAGAAGCATTATCCATTCGAAGTCAAGGAGAACTTCATTTCTAGATGTAGAGTAATAATATATCATATAAAACAAAAATTATTAAACATTTTTTAATGGACATTAAAAGAGTGCTTTTATAACTAAGATTTAGTTCCCTCAAATTAATTATTCAAATGGTATTTAGTTATTTTGATAATTTTTAATTATTTTATTAGTATTTAATTTTTAAAATAATTATAAAAATCTAACACCCATAATTCTCTCAAAAATAGGGATAGCAGTTTCCATGAAACTCTTCTATGCACTTTAAAAATTAGTTTTTATAAGATGTCATTTAATGACAACAATTAATTATAGAAATAGTATAAATTTTAAAGAAGTATATATTAATTATCATATGATAACGATAAAATGAATGATATTATAATTAAATATCATGTATTATAAAATTAAAATATATATACATTTTATTTTTAAAAATTGATAATATCTTAATTTTTATAAAATTATAAATATTAAATACAATATAAATGATAAGATAAGATAAGATTAAATGTTAATTTAAAGATGTTTTAATGTAAGTATTGATTTCTTTTCTTGTTTTTTTTTTTTTTGTTGGCAAACAAAAAAAAGGGTAGGGGAGTGGAATAAATAGTGGAAGAGTTAAAAAGGGTGGTTAAGCAGGAAGGAAAGAAATAATGGAAACTCAGTGAGTCAAAATGGGTAAACCATATTCTCAAGGAAAGTCAGTTGCATTGCATGATATCTCTGATTTCTTAAATGGACGACTGGTCAAATGTCCATCAGAAATAATGCCTTCTCCTCAATTATTACTTCTCTAATTTCATTAACCCTTTGTCCTCCCTTCCTCTCTTCATTATTCCTTTCTTTTCAGTTTTCTTTCATTTCAGCAATTGTTAATTTTTATTTTAAAAATTCATGATTTTTTAATTTCGAATTTTATTATTTAACTATAATAATTATCTATACATTTCAATCAAATTTTATAATAATAATAATAATAATAATAATGTAAAAATTTAAATATAAATAATAATAATGAAAGAGCCGAGTCTAATAATAACATTCAACATATTATAAAATTTCTTATATAAATTTATAAAATATTTAAATTTATTTACGGATGTCTTTGTTTTGAAATTTGTATAAGTAGCCGATGGCTATCTTTTCCAAATTGATATGTTTTCAAAGTTGGCTCCTTTGTATTGTTTTATAGTAATTTAAGAACATATTATAGTTTCAGATCTTTTTTAGTGAAATTTCTCCCCTTTTTTTTTTAAAGAACAGAGTAATGGGTTTCGTTCAAGGATTTAATCCATTAAAAGCTTTGGAAAATGGCACACAAACAAAAAAAGGGAAATTTTAAAAATAAGAAATAAATTGTATTGTTTAATAATCTTGAAAGTTGGGTATTTTATAAAAATAATGACTTTTAAATTTTAATAAAATTTTATCTATCATTGAAGAAAATTTAATAATATTTAAAGTCAGGTTTATAAGATTATTTTTATCTTTAAATTAATATTGGTAATAAGAAAAAATAATAGAGGTTATTTATTATCCCTTATAAAAATAGAGTCATTTTATCAAGATTAAAATAATATTAATTATTATATTTTAAAAAGTAAATTTAAATGTATTATTCTTCTTATTATACTTTTACTTTAATCATGAAAGAGAATAAAATTATTTCATTATTAATTATATTTTCAAGTTTTAAGATAATATAAGAAAGAGTATAATAGAAATTTAATAGACTACCACTTTATCTAAAAAGAAAGTAGATTATAATTTAAAATAATTAAAAAAATAAAATGAATATATTTGTATTAGATATAGAAAATATATCTTAATAATAAAAGATAAAAAATATATATATTAAATTCTTGTAAGATCAATAATAAAGAAAATTAGATTGGAGGGAAAATAAGGGTTGAATTGTTAACCAGTTATCTGTCAGTAAAGTCCATTTTCAATTGAAAAGGCCCAAAACGGGAGTCTCTCCATACAAAAGCATATGATAGGCTTATCTATTTTAGGTCTATCAAGATTAAAAATACATAAATTATATATTTTTTTGAATTTGTATTAAATTAATTTGTATTTTAATTATTTTATCTTAAATACTTAATTTTTATGTTTCAAATATTTATTATATTTTTTAATAAATATTTTTAAAAATATTTTGAGTTTCTATAAAAAAATTTTAGGATGTATTTACTTATATAATATAATATAGTTATGAGTACATTATATGATTATTTTATTTGGTTATATAATATTAATATAATTTTGAATACTCAAGTAATAATTAATGAATATATTTAAAATATAATATATTTTTTATTATAATCTATTCAAGCATTAAACTTACCTATACATACATATTTTTTATTATAATTATAATATATCATATTATTTATCAAATAATATAATGTGATGTAATATAATAAACAATTTATTATATTACATTATTTAATTGATTATATTAATATTTAATTATAATTAATAATTTGAATGTATATGATTAAAATGAAACTTTAAATCTATGAGGACTAGATTTTGATTTCACAGAGTGGGGAAGGGAGTCATGTGCTCACTTGACACACTATTAAATTTAATAAAATTATTAAATGTTGAAAAAATATCATAGACAATTACATAAGCAACAAACATACAAAAATATTTAACATATAATTTATGGTTTAATATTTTGTTTAAGTGAACTTTATGATTAAATCACAATAAAGGAAATTAAGTATCAAAGTAGTTATTGATTTAATGTTATAGCACCCAACCAAAATAATTGTTTATTTTTCATATAATACATGCAGTTTTTACTTTTAGCTTAATTGCCATCCATAATCACTTATAAAATAGAAATAATAACATATATATATATATATATATATATATATATATAAAGAAAACCAATTATTGAACGAAACACTTGATTATTCAAGAACTTTAGTAAGGATATGTCATTATCTAAAACTAAAAATATAATATCCTAAATGTAATGAAAGGATATCTAT
>CANYBF010206049.1:0-12546 GCA_948192965.1 Dalechampia spathulata
AGCAACATTAATAAAGGACAGTACCTCATTTGAGCACGGATCGGCCTCCAAATTGCAATCCAAACATTTAATTATGCAATTAACTTGAATAATTAATTTTAAGGCTAAAATTAATTAGATCTGGATAATATTTGATAGATCCAAAACATTTAAGACATGGATAAGCCTCAAATGTCACTAGAAAATCAGATCGGGTGAGAAAACAGAAGAAAAACTTGATTTTCTTGGAATTCTGGGAATAATGTACGCAACACATTAATGAATATGCGCCACACATTGGCAAAGTGTGGCACATATTCATGAATGTGTGGCACACATTCTTAGAAAAATTAATTTCAAAGTTGAAATTAGCTTAGATCTGGAGGATTTATGACAGATCCAGTACACTAGAGGCATGGAAAAGCCTCTAATGTAGCTGGATTCGTCAGATTGGAAGTGAAAATCGAGAAAAATTGCATTTTCTTGGAAAACTTTGAACAATGTGTGGCAAAGTATGGCGCATATTCATGAATGTGTGGCGCACATTCTTTGAAAAACAAAGGAAAACGAAGGACTTTTGCAAAATTATGAAATCCGGCTCGGATCTAGGTAGATCAAAGCTAGGTTTCAGTATTTTTGGATACCCAACAGCATGAGTAACCTATGAAAATTCAAGATTGAAGCCAATCACAAGTAGATCAAGCAAGAATTAGGAGATTTATGCAAAAATCTAAAAAAATGGAAGGAAAATGAAAAATTACCTTTGGGTAGTATGTTTTTCTTCAATTTCTTGCTTCCAATCATGTTTAAGGACCTAACTAGTGCTTTTTTTGGTCTCTAAATCCTACCAATTTAATTAATTAAGTGTTTAATTAATTTTGGAGGAATTTTGGCATAGTTTTCCTTTGCTTAGGAGCAAAATTCGGATCCTTTTCAGATGACCCTTAGCTCTATATTTATAGAGCCAAATAAGGGTTTGGCAAAATTGTAATTTGCGGACCGAATTTGAAAATTTTAAAAGAATGTGCACCACACATTAGGCAATGTGCGCAGCACATTGTATGTTGACCCGTCGCGTGAGGCCCACTGGGGTTGCATCGGGATGTGCGCCCCATGCCCTAGAAGCATATTTTATGCTCTAAGACATTGTGTGATATGGCTCACTTTAGTTTTGGTCTCGGAAGGGCTCCCGACCAAACATCTTTTTTTTGTAACGTTCGTAGCGCATTGTACAAAGCGCTACGCACATTGTAATGCGCTCTGCCTCATACGAGCGAAATGTAATATGAGCCATATGTCAAATATTCATCATTTGACATTCTAAGACACTTTGTAGTACAAATTTTTTCTAGATTTGGTCCCGAAAAGGCTCCCGACCAAACGTTTTTTCCTTTCAAATAGTGTGTGCATGCACTATTCACCCTATGCGTATTTTACCTCGTATGGGCAAAATATAATGCATGCGACATGTCAAATATGCATCATTTGACATTCTAAGATATTTTCATGAAGAAAAGTTTTCCGGATTTGGTCCCAAAAGTGGGCCCTACCAAACGTCTTATTTTATAATATGCGTAGTGCATTGTGCAATGTGCTACGCATGTTGCATTTTCAGGCAATGCGTACAAGCCTGTATGATCAAAATGTAATGCGTGCCATATATCGTCGGAGATGCAAACGACATTTTGAGTCACTTTGTAGCTTTAAGTTTTGCCAAATTCAGCCCTGAACGACGAGTTTCCACTAATAGGCTTGTTTTGGGGCCCATGGTGCTATTTAGCCCAAAAGTGGCATTCAGCATGCCAAAAGTCATGCTTCACGCAGGTACTAGTGAAAATGTGTTCTATGTGCATAGAACACTCGAATTAGGCTAAGTTGAGTGGTGGGCCTCATATGTGTACTATTCATGGTGAATAGTGCCTTGGTGGCCCTACAGTGTAGTAGGCCTAGAAGGTGGCAAATAGCATGCCAAGCACTTTTCCTTGAGTATGGCAGCAAGTGGGATGTGTTATGTGCGTACAGAACACATAGAATAGAATTATAATGGGTAGTGAGGCCCACTAATGCTTGGTGGGCCCCACAATACAACGAGCCCATAATGAGGCATTTAGAATGCCAGAGGACGTGCCTTACGTAAGGAAACTGTGAAATGTATTCTGTAAGTACAGAATATACAAAACAGACCAGTAGGGGTAGCGGGTCCCACTAGTGTCTGGTGGGCCTAGAATGTGGCATTTAGGATGCCACGGGATGTGCCTTGTGTAAGGCAGCCATGAAATATATTCTGTAAGTACAGAATACACAGAATAGGTTGGTGGAGGTGGTGGGCCCCACTTGTGCACTATTCATGATGAATAGTGTCAATTGCTCAAAATGCATTATTTTACATTTCGTGTGGTTTGCCTTGTGTAGGGAACAATGAAGTGTGTTCTGAATGTACAGAACACAGAGAATAGAGAAATGAGGGTGGCGGGCCCTGCCAGGCGCCGTGGTGGCCCGCACCAGCTTTGAGGTATTCTGTGCACCAGAATACTCAGGGGAAGCCACAGAGGCCCATGTGCATAATCGGGATCGATGTCGGGGACTAGAACCGATTCGAATCAACAGAAACCTGAAACTGCACAAGCGTGAAAAGTCAGGGTCAATAGTTTGCCCCCTGATCAGGACCGTTTTGTGATGACACAAGCGTAAGTCGTCAAAATGTGGTCTAATCATAGCATGACTTTTCACAAGGAGTAGAAAGTGTACCTGACTAATGCTTGTGTCGAGGCCTAATGCTCGTACTGAGACTCTTGAGGGTGCTCGCGTTGAGGCTTGAATCCTAATTCTACCACTAGGAGCTCGGTGCTCGGGCTAAAAGATCAAGGCTGATCTGTGGTCCTCAGCGCGACTGATGGCTTTACTATGAGTAATTCATCTGAAGTTGGCGTTCAGATGCCTATACGTTAGGATTTAGGAACTAAAAGCTTGGTTCTGCGATCACTGCTGGATCATGTGGTCAACTGCGAGACCTAGGGGACCATCTGTTGGGTCAATTCTCACGCCATCATAAAAATGTCAAATATCTCCAAATTGGCATTTGGGATCCTCTGCTGGATCTCTGACACTTCTGGTTGATGATTTTGACCACTAAATTCTCAATTCTGTCACTAGGGGCCCGGCGTTCAGGCAATCCGATCAAGGCTGATCGATGGTCATTGCAAGACCGATGGCTTCTTTGTGAGTAAATCATCTAAAGTCGACGTTCAGATGCCTGTACGTTAGGGTTTACAGTCAAAGGCTTGACTCTGTGATCTCTGCTAGATCGGGCGGTTCAGCTGCAGAACTAGAATGACCATCTGCTGGGTAGTGGTGATCAACCGTCAGATCTTTTTCTCAGGCCATCAAATAAATGTTGTCTGTCTCCGAAGTCTGCATTTGGGACCCTCTGTCGGAATGCAACACTGTTCGGTCAACGGCTTGACCAGAAGTCAAAGGCTTGATTATTTTTGATAGTCTGCTAGATCAATTTCCTGTCTATGCTAGACATAGGAAAATAATTTATTAGTGAAATTGGTATTAAAATGGTGTAGGAAAAAACCTGAATTTTTGGATATCAGTCTGCTGCATTCTGACTGATTTTCTAGATTTTTCAGACGTTACGGGTCATGAAAATTATGCTCGGTGGAGCAAATGACCTCCAAAAATTCTAAAATTTTTACCAGAGGCCTAACTTTTTATATGCATTTTGATAGAGGTGGCGCATTTAAACAGAGTACCCCAGTGGCAGGCGCATGTTAGCATTTTCTATAATATGTTACGTGCATTCTTCTACATGTGGCTCATATTGCTTCGAATTTTTATATTCCAAGGCTTCCAAATGAAAATTATTTGATTTCCCCCATCCAAACCCTTTTTCTCTCAATCTCGAATACCCGAAACTCAAGGTTTCACTAAAAATGGTTGGATTTAGGATGCAGTCAATGCCCCGAGATCTCGGATCGGTCTCGAGCTATTCTCTAACCGAGCTCACAACCCATGATACTTATTTTGGAGCTTGTTTTAGCAATGCAATCGTGGAAACCTTTGCTATAGATTCTCATCGGTCCCGAGCCCCTACCAAGAATGTGAGTTTTTCATGACTCAGCCTGATTTTTCAATTTTTTTGGCTTTTTCAAAAGTTGCTTTTAGGCTATTTTTCTTGCATTTTGGATCGTATTTGACCCAAATTAAGTGCTAGGCTAGAGCTAGGCTTAAGTTAATATATGTTTGTTGTGTCAGTTTCATGAAAATCGGGTTTTTTAGAGTGGGTATGGCAATGTGTGGCGCACATTGTCCAATGTGTGGTGCACATTCATGTGAAAAGTGGCCAAAAATTCATGTTTTTCAACTATTTTTCAAGAAATTTGATGTTTTCTCAATTCATAGGTATGAATAAATTGAATTTGGGGCTAAGGAGAGGGATTTAAGACCTCTATAATACTGTTTGTATTCTGTAATTCAGTCTATAGTTGACTTGAATTCTGTGATTTGCAGAGGGAACGCATGGTCGTCGGAGCCGACAATCTCTGAGTTATATTCAAGTGGTACTCCCATCTGCTTTGAGAGATACGAGTCAGAGTGGACTAGAGCTGCTTTGGTCCTTATATCTCATGCTTTACTGGTGTTGAAAAGAAATGCAACAGATTCATTATCACAGCGATGGTCAAGCTGTGGATGGACTCCACTCACACTTTTCACCTGCTAGTAGGTGAGATTGCCATTACTCCAGGGATTTTTGTTGGGATCACCAGGCTGGAATGTACAGGGCTGCCTATTCACTTTGATGCCAGACCGATATCACCATGCTGGTTGTATGAAACTATCTTTGATTTGCTGGGTGTGTCTCCCAATATGAGAGGAGGTCACAATATTTCCTATGATTGCCTTCGGGAAACAGTATTGGCGGAGAGACTTGGTCGGACGATCTCGGTGGATCAGTACACCAGTAGTTTCTTACTATATATGCTAGGGTGTACTCTATTTAATCTATTTAATGATGCCAGAAACAACGTTCATATGTCGGTACTATGGGCTCTCCGTGATCTGGATACTATTGGCCGATATGACTGGGGCAGTGCTGGTCTAGCCCACTTGATGTAGGGATTGGACCTCTGTAGTAGACATTGCAGAGACCATTTCATTGGCTGCTAGTAGGTCATAGAGGTAAGTAGAATTCTGTTGATTCTGTTATTGTAGCGTCTGTCTATGTCTTGCTGATTGTATATATTGATCTTGCAGATAATGGCGTACGAATTTGGGTTATTACCAAAATCCAATATTCCACATGGGGTATCGCTTGGTTTCCCGCGTATGCAAGCCTGGTGCATACCAAGGCAAAGGCTTGATTACACAATGGATGAGTTGAGGGAGTACCTCAACAATTTGACCTAGGATCAGGTAAGAAAAAACAGTTTAATTAGCATTAAACTGTATTGAAATGGTTTGAGAAATACCTGAGTAGATATCTAATCTCTCATCGTTGTTGGAACAGGTGCGTCCCCATCCCTGGGACAACATGTACCCGAGGCTAGAGTATTTCACTAGCTCGATGTGTAAAGATGAGCATCATATGTTGCTAGAGAGTCTTGAAGGTAGATTCTTTTATCTGGGTGAGCACGTTATGGATTGGCATCTGGGGCCAGAGAGCAAGGTGGAGCCTGCTGTACCACCGAGGGTGATGTTCTGGGTGGCTTATACTGACACAATCCCAGAAGTGGTTGCTGGGTTAACTGGCATTCCCGGGCGGGAGCGTTTTTCTGATTTGCCAGTAGATTACCCCATCTTCATACAGTTGAGGTTGTTAGGTCCTGTGGATCTTTCCACATGTAGGAGTCAGTAGGACCAGTCTAGTAGGACTGGAGCAAGGTCCAATCTCCATGGTAGTCGAGGTGGACGTCATGGTTCATCAGGTGTTGGCAGTTCTCGAGGTGGCAGTACCTCGAAGAGATCCCGTGATTCGGGGCTGGAGTGGTTCCATCGGTGTCGATGTCTGGCACTCCTGAGATGCCCCCAAGATATGAGTGTCCAGTGGACTTTATAGTAGGTCAGCTGATGTGGCCGCAGAACTCACTGATCTTTACCTATGATGAGACTGGCCGTCCTTATGGAACCTCCTTCCCGGTGTCGGCAAGAAGTGAGATTGAGTTTGATCCTCCAAACATAACCCATGTGAGTATGTGCATCTTGATGCGCCTTTGATTTCAATGGTCTGACATATATTTTGATCTTATAGGTGCCTCGAGATGCCATGGCAGATGCTTCAAGGCTGCTGATGGGGTTGTTCCGCTATCATACGTCTGAGATGCTAGATGTCCAGGTGAGTACCTGTTATGCAATTGCATGGAAATGCATGAATGCATGACTTATATGTCTAGATGCTTGTATTTGCAGTCAAGCAGGTAAACAGAGCAAGAAGAGTACGATCACTACCTCCAGATGACAGAGCAAATGGGGCATGAGATTGCTCGGCTGACAGCGCGTCTGGAGCGGTATAATATCAAGGTTCCAGACAGCCCCAGTCTCAATGACCACTCCGAGGAGGATGATGCATAGAGAAGACATGACATCAGACTCTCATATGCATGATGTCAAAGCCCTTTAGTTCTGTATTAGAGTAAATAGTGTGTTACCGACTGGCAATTGCGTGCCTAGTACGCCGGGGTTGTTGCGTATCAGCTATAAAAATAGACAAAGGCTTGTACTGTGTATCTTTTGAATTTAATAATGGAATCCAATATTGTTTACCGCTATAAATACACCATGCTTTATGTTTATTGGCAAAACATAACTTATCTACTTTTCTTTGCATAAATTAGATATACAATAACTCAACAATCATTGTCTGCCTTCCGCGCTCTTTCCTATTGTTGGGTAAACAATGAGTGGAGTCGACTAAGCGAGATCAGACTCCAATACTTGAGAACTTTACAGCAAGTCTTGATCAACAATGCTTTTCTGCACACCGCCATGTAGTTCTGGGATCCAGAGGTTCACGTATTCCAGTTCAGACATGTAGAGCTATGTCCAATGTATGAGGAGTTCGCTGCCATCGTAGGGGTTACCTGCAGTATGATGGCAATGCTGATGGTGCCAGTGCCTATTGGAGATGCGTTCTCATATCTGATCAGGGTTTTTGATGTTAGTCCACTAGAGGTGAGATCTCTTTTGATTGCAGATGGCTCTGTAGATCTTGCTACCATTTTCTGGCTATGTAGCCAGAAATCTGTAGAAGACCCGTCATGGCTGAGGGTAACTGGATTTAGATTGCTAGCATAATTCTTGTTTGTCAATTCATCTGGTCATGGAGATTTACTGATCGGGCCTGTGATAGACCAAATGATGCAGGGTCGGACCCTTTTCCCATGATCATGGCAGAAATAATCCTCGGGTTGGACAAAGTGAAGCGAGGATAGTTTGAGCACTTCAGTGGCAGTCTGCTTCTCATACAGGTGAGAATTCTAAGTAGCCTTTGCGGGTTTTCAACTTAGAAAATCTATATTTTTACCCTAGCTTTTGCATGAGTTACCTTTTGTAAGGTTTTCGGCTCATTAGGCTTTTGCTTTTATTTTCAAACCCTAGCTTTTACGTGAACTGCCCTCATTAGGTTTTTAGCTCAGCGGGTCGCTCTAACTTTTGCCTGAGCAGCCTTTTACAAGGTTTTCAACTCAGTGAGCTTTTATTTTTATCTTGTTTTATGTTATTACAGATCTGGCTTCAAGAGAAGCTTGGGGTCCTGGCATCGCCAGCAAGGGACCCATAGAGGTACCTTCCTCATAGCCATATGCGGAGGGGCTATGCCTTCAGTGAGACAAAGATGATGTCATTCCAAGGCTGGATTGAATGGATGGGGACCCGACCTGAGAATGAGATCAGGTGGAGTTGTCCCTGGTGGCGTATACAACATGTGATTGTAACAACCTACATAGATTGCATCCCACTGCCAGGATTTAGGCATTGCATGCACTACAGTCCTGCTAGGATCTATCGTCAATATAGCCAGTGGCAGACCAGACCTCAGCTGACAGAGTTTGAAGGAGGAAGGTTGGTGCCTCGATTTATGGAGCACATGGAGAGGAATTGGCCTCGTCACCGAATAGTGGTGGTGGAGATTCCTGGAGCTAGATCCACCACGGATGATGAGTACAAGCTGTGGGTGCTGCGCCAAGCTTGAAGCCTGTACTATGAGATATTGTTAGGCAACAATATGTAATAAAGGATGATAATGCTTTGTGTTTGCAACTAGTATTACTTAAGGCTAAGTTTATGAACATGTGTTCCATTCATATTAATGAGATTAAAACATTTTGCATGTAAAAATGTTAAAACCAACACAGAAGTTCTGGATGTGCATCAGACTCATCCTCTGTTATTGACTAGCCTCATGCAAGATTTTTTGATCAACTATTTTAACGTTCTCCTTTTGCTTTTAAGAGCTCTAATTATTTCATGAGTTATCCGAGCGGATTTTCAACTCATCGAGCAAGTATTTTTATTTTTGCCTTAATTTTTGTGTAAGTCACCTATGTAGGTTTTCAGCTCACCAGGCTTTTCATTTTCATTTTGCTTTTTCTTTTACCCCCTACACTAGACAAAATACTTCTTTAGCTGGTCAAGGTTAACAGGTTTTGAGAATTCGTTGCCTTCCAAATCTAAGATGCGAACAGCGCTTTTGGAGAGGATCTTCTTAACTAGGAATGGGCCTTCCCAGTTAGGTCTAAATTTCCCATGAGGGTCGCGGATAGCCATTAACCTTTTTGTTGAATATGTTTGCCATGCGCTTTTTGTAAAGCTGTAGGTGATAGAGAGCCTGTAGTCGCTTCTCATCAATAGTGACCAGTTGTTCATACCTGGCCTTTTTCCACTCAGCTTCTAGCAACTGAGCCTTTAGAATGACACAAAGTGATTTCAGCTCCACTTTGATTGGCAATACGGCTTCTGTCCCGTAAACTAGAGAGTAGGGGGTAGCACCCGTATGACTCCTTACAGTGGTTCTATAACCCCATAATGCAAATGGCAACTGCTCATGCCAATCCCTGTAAGTTCATACTGTCTTAGCTAAGATGCTCTTGATTATCTTGTTAGCCGCTTCGACTACCCCATTAGCTTGAGGGTGGTAAGGAGAGGATCGATGGTGCTCAATCCTATATTTTTCCAGTAAGTCTGCAACTTGGGCCTGGAATTGTACTCTGTTGTCTGATACTAGGTGATGCGGCACCTCATATCGACATATGAGGTTCTTCTCTATAAACTTGGCAACCTGCCTTGCCCCCAATTTACCATAGGATTCAGCTTCTACCCACCACTTAGAGAAGTAGTCAACGGCTACTAGTATGTACCGGTGTCCATTAGATACGTTAGGATGAATCTCACCCATGATGTCAATTCCCCAAGCTGAGAATAGCCAAAGCGTTGTCAAATTCTACAATTCGACTGGTGGTAGGTGACTCAGGTCTCCATGAATCTGGAATTCATGGCATCTCCATGCAAACTTTATGCAGTCTATCTCCATAGTGAGCTAGAAGTATCCTTGGCGTAGGATTTTTTTATAAAGCATGAATCCATTCATGTGGGGTCCGCATACACCAGCATGTACCATTTCCATGACTGACTCAATATCCTTCCCTGATATGCATCAAAGTTGTAGACCATCTACCATTCTTCTATAAAGAACACCCTGATGCCACGTGAAGTTGGTTGCTAGCCTGTATAGAGCTAGCTTATCAGTTCTATTGGCTTCTTTTGGATAAGCACCAATCTTTAGAAAATTCATGATATCAGTGTACCATGGGGTCTCATCTGGCTGGTCTAGCGCCATAACCCATTCTCCAAAATAGTAAGGAATCCTCGACTGTTCGATGAATACAGGTTGAATCTGACTCTATGGTTGCTCGCAGAGTGAAGCCAGTGTGGCCAAGGCATCGACCATCTGATTCTCTTCATGTGGCATGTGAATAAATTGATAGGAGCTAAAATTACAAATTATGAGCTTCATGTATTCAGTGTAAGGCTTGAGTCTTTCTTCTTTGACTTCCCACTCGGCCATGGATTGATGAATGACAAGCATCGAATCACCAAATATCTATACATCCTGGGTGCCAATCATCATCAATGCTTCTAGCCCAAAGAGACATACTTCATATTCAACCATATTATTGGTGACTGAAAAGCTCAGCCGCTTTAAAAGCATTATTAGCTCACCTTCAGGAGTGATTAGCACAACTCCTACACCTGTACCTCTTCTGTTGACTGCGCCGTCAAAGTGCAACTGCCATTTCTGGACATCAACTGCCCCCAAATGTTCATCTGGGAAGTCTAGTTCAAAAGTCTCAGTGTCATCCATCAGCCTGGATGCTAAGAATTCGGCAATCGCTCTGCCTTTGATCGTCTTGGTAGTGACATACTATACATCAAACTCTGATAACAAGATTAGCCACCTGAAGAGTTTTCCTACTAGCAAATGAGCTGCATATAAGTACTTCATAGGATCAACCTTGGAGATTTCCTGTATTTGGTATGACTGGAAGTAATGTCTGAGTTTCTTGGTGACCCAGACCATGGCCATGCATAGCTTCTCAACGGTGTTGTACTTGCATTTGGTTGGCAGTAGCTTCTTGCTCAGGTAGTAGACAATATGTTTGACTCTGACGTCATTCTCTTGAGCCATAATAGCACCCACTGACTCCTCCTCTAAGGCTAGATAGAGTAGTAGTGGTTTCTCCGGCTGAGGCAGTTGCAAGATCGGCCGGTTGGAGAGATAATGCTTCACCCTCTCAAACGCAAACTGGTAGTTCTCATCCCAAACCATAGGCTGGTTCTCCTTCAAAAGCTTAAAGATAGGCTCACACATGGTAGTGAGCTTGACAATGAATCTGCTGATGTATTGGAGCTGTCCCAGAAATCCCCTAACTTCTATCTCAGTTCTGGGAATAGGTATCTTGATGATCAACTTTGCTTTATCGGGATCTACTTTGATACCATTCTGACTAACGATGTGACCCAACAGCTTGCCGGATGTCACCCTAAATGTGCATTTCTTCAAGTTCAGCCTGAGTCCGTATTTCTCAACACGTGTGAGAAATCTGTCAAGAGCAGCTGTATGTTCTCCTCTGGTAGGAGACTTCACCATCATGTCATCCACATAGACTTTGACCTCCTTGTGGATCAAATCATGCAACAGCATTATTGCGGCTCGCTAGTAGGTAGCGCCTGCGTTCTTCAAGCCAAAAGGCATGACCTTGTAGCAATAGGTCCCCCATTCTGTGATGAAAGCTATTTTCACCTTATCTGTAATTGCCATTAGGATTTGGTTGTACCCTGAGAATCCATCAGCAAAGGAATACATAGCACTAGCAGCTGCACTATCGACCAGCACGTTGATGTGAGGCAAATGAAAGTCATCCTTTGGACATGCTTTGTTCAGATCCCTGTAGTCTATGCAGACTCTGACTCTTCCATCTTTCTTGGGAACCGGAACCACATTAGCGAACCATTCTGGATAGTCAACCACCTCGAGGAATTTGGCATCCAACTGCTTCTGGACATCTTCCTTGACCTTCTATGCCCATTCTGGTTAGAGGCACCGTAGCTTCTACTTAACTGACTTGAACCCCAACTTGGTAGGAATTCTGTGTTCTGCGATGGACCTATCGATACCCGGCATGTCTTCATAGCCTAGAGCAAAGGCTTTTATATGCTTTTTCAATGCATTGATTATTTCTGTTCTCTCTTCAGAGGTCAAGTCTGATGCAATTTAGAGGATACATGGCTTGTCATTTATGTTAATGTTAACATTTTCGATGCAAGATGCGTTAATGTCAAAAATGCTCATGTAATGCTCATGCTCATGCACAATGCCATCAGAATACACATCGCAAACATAAGCAAAGTTACTCTTTATTACTTTATACTTAGATGGGATTACATCATCATTAAAAAGTATAAAAATAGGGACATCAGTTTCCTCATACAAAAGCTTCTCGAAGGTGTTATCCACTAGCGTGGCTATGTCCTCGTAGACCTTTGGCAGTAGCAGGTCTTCAATGTCCAAGTTCTGTAACTTGGACCCCAGTGCAATGACTATAGTGCGTTCTGGCTCCAAGCGGCTGGTGGTGAGATCAGCAACATCACTAAAGATTTGGAAAGCTTCATCAAGGTTGATGGTAAAAGTAGTAGCAGTCTTTCCAGTTATTGTTAGAGTTGACAGGTCATAGACATCGCCAAAGATAGCAAACTGTTGCTCAAAGAAGTCGTCCGAGTTAGGCAACTCGGGAGCATGGTCGTGCTGAGTCTCTCCCTGGATGAAGAGGACCATCTTGCACTCTTCTAGCTTATCTCAGGTGTAAGGATTGAACCCAATGCAATACCTCTCCTCCCATATGGCTATAGGGATATCAAACTCCACCGGACCTGTTACACCCACGTTAGAGACCCTAGGAGTTAAGTGTGTACATGTGTCTAGGGCTCTATGTGAATGTATATATATAAATGCATATGTGCATATGATGATGGATTGATGTATATGTGTGGATGTATTGATATGTATGCGTG
>CANYBF010206077.1:0-88483 GCA_948192965.1 Dalechampia spathulata
TGAATCCTACCCTCGAGATGAAGAAGACTTATGGTTTCTCTGGTGCCTTACAACACTGTTTAAACAACCTATAGAACTTCCTCTTCTCAACACCCTTTGGTTTTTCAATAACCCTCGAAACCAACATATTCTTCCTTGGAGATTCCTTACCTGGTTTAAAACCCCTCAAGAATGGACTCAACTTCATTTAAGACAAATTCACCAGGCCCAACTCTATTCCAATCCCAGCCTGTACAACTCCAGTCAGCACCACAGTATCTTTCTTTGCAATAAAAGATTCGTATCTAATATTGGCACTAGGTATGTTACAGAACATGATGCTGAGCACTGGCAAACCTTTGATCATCCTATGTCCCAATACTCAGTTCAAGAAATGGAGGACCTACAGAGAATTGTACATCTGGTAAATATGCGAACCATCTCTAAACCCATGATTTATCTACCAGATACTCCATACCATGTCAGACCTCCAATTACTTATCAGGGACCAAGCTCTGGCCTTGCAATTCAAAATGATCCATTTGAACCACCTCCTGATCCTGTTCATCTTACTCTCACCCAGATAAGTGAAACTAGTGGGCCTTCAGCCTCTTGCGATCCCAATGACCCACTCTTTTAGGATTCACAACCTATTGAACCCATTGACACATTATACTGTGACTTTAATCCTGAAGATCAGACTCCTTTGCTGGACTCGCCTTCACAATCACCTCAACAAGCCCAAGCCCGTCGAGATCGATACAGAAGACGACGACATTCCTATTATGCTAGTGACACAGACAGCTCAGATGATCCAGACTGGATCTGGCACAAACCCATCAACAAGTGATGTGACCTCCACTTTGTTCACCACTTTCAAAAGCAGCCGAAAGTAGTTTGTCCTTTATGCTTTATCGAGTCAAGAGTCATGTTATGTTATCTGGAAGTTTGTAATAATGGTTTGCTGAGTCATGAGTCATCCGTCTGTAATGGATGGCTAAAGTCAAAAGTAGATTCCTTTTGTAATAATGGTTTACTGAGTCATGAGTCATCCGTCTGTAATGGATGGCTAAAGTCAAAAGTAGATTCCTTTTGTTTAAAGATGTTTCCACTTACTTAAAGTCGTTTGGTTGTATTAGGCTCCTTCGATTATAAAAGGAGACCTTCCCCCTTGTAAGAAATCAGACTTAAGAAAGAAATAAAATTTCTCTTACAAAACATGTCTCTCTAAAAACCTCTCTTCTTCTTTCTAGAATGGCTTGCTTAGTAATAGTAAGTCTGCTCTCTCTCCGATCCCTTTGATCTGTTCTTGGATCATTATCCAAGGAATAGAAGCAAAAGGCCTACCAGGTCCATAAGCCATGGAGGGCAAGAGACCGCTTGGATGAGCTTCGACGTCTTGGGTGATGTTCCTGGAGCAGCTCTCAGCGCTTGGGTGAGATTCATCCTAACGCATCCACTGGGCATTAGTACATACTAGTGGCTGTTGATTACTTTTTTAAGTGGGTGGAGGCAGAATCCTACAACAAACTGGGGGCAAAGCAAGTTGCCAAGTTCATAGAGAAAAATATTATATGTCAATATGGGGTACCGCATCACTTAGTGTCAGATAATGGAGTACAGTTACAAGGGCCAAGTTGCTGACTTACTAGAAAAGTATGGGATTGAGCATCATCGATCTTCTCCTTACCGCCCCCAAGCTAATGGGGCAGCTGAAGCAGCTAATAAGATGATCAAGCGGATCTTGGCCAAAATCGTACAAACTTACAGAGACTGGTACGAGCAGCTGCCATTTGCTTTATGGGGTTACAGAACCACTGTAAGGAGTCCTACGGGTGCCACTCACTACTCTCTTATTTACGGGATGAAGGCTATATTGCCAATCAAAGTGGAGCTGAAATCACTTCATGTCATTCTGGAATCTTAGTTGCCAGAAGCTGAGTGGAAAAGGTCCAGGTATGAACAGCTGGTTACTATTGATGAGAAGAGGCTGAAGGCCCTCTATCACCTATAGCTTTACAAGAAGCGCATGGCAAATGCATTTAATAGAAAAGTCAAGCCTGTTGCCATACATGAAGGTGATTTAGTTCTGAAGCAAGTCAGACTAGCTATTCATGACCCTCATGGAAAATTCAAACCTAATTGGGAAGGCCCATTCCTAGTTTAAAAGATCTTATCCAAAGGCACTGTCTGTATCTCAGACTTGGAGGGCAATAAGTTCTCAGAACCTGTCAACCTTGACCAGCTAAAGAAGTATTTCATTTAGAGCAAAGGGTAAAAGAAAAGGCAAAATAAAAATAAAAAGCCTAGTGAGCTAAAAACCTACATAGGTAGTTCACGCAAAAGTTAAGGTAAAAGAAAAATATTTGCTCGATGAGTTGAAAATATGCTTGGACGACTCGTGCAAAATTAGGGCTCTTAAAGGCAAAAGGAGAGTGTTAAAATAGTTGATCAGAAAATCTCACATGAGGCTGGTCAGTAACAAGGGTTAAGTCTGATGCACATCTAAAACTTCTGTGTTGATTTTAGCATTTTTCTTGCAAATGTTTTAATCTCATTAATGCAAATGGAACACATGTTCATAAACTTAGCCTTAAGTAATACAAATCTCAAACACAAAGCATTATCATCCTTTATTACAGATTATCACCTAATAATCTCTCATAGTACAGGATTCAGGCGTGGCACAGCACCCATAACTTGTACTCATCATCTGTGGCAAGTCCAGCTCTAGGAATCTCCACCAACACTATTTGGCAATGAGGCCAAGTCCTTTCCATGTGCTCCATAAAGCGAGGCACCAGCCTTCCTCCCTCAAACTCTGCAGTCAAGGTATAGTTTGCTGATGGCCATACTGACAACAAATCCTAGCAGGACTATAGTATGTGTAATGCCTGAATCCGGCAGTGGGATACAATCTATATAGGTCATTACAGTCACATGTTGTATGCTCCACCAAGGATAGCTCCACCTAATCTCACTCTCAGGTCGAGTCTCCATCCACTCAATCCAGCCTTGGAATGTCATCGTCTTTACCTCGCTGAAGGTATAACCCCTCCACATGTAGCTATGAGGGAGATATCTCTATGGGTCCCCTACTGGTGGTACCAAGATCCTAAGCTTCTCTTAAAGCTAGATCTATAACAAAAACAAAACAAAAGCTCATTGAGTTGAAAACCTTGCAAAAGGCTGCTCAGGTAGAAATTAGAGTGACCCACTGAGGTGAAAACCCAAGGAGCCAGTTCAGGTAAAAATTAGGGTCCAAAGTAAGAATAATAACCCGATGAGCTGAAAACCTTACAAAAGGTGACTCATGCAAAAAACCTGCAAAGGTAGCTTAGAATCATTACCCACAACAGAAGCAAACTACCATTGAAATACTCAGATAGTCCTCACTTCACTTTATCTAACCCAAGGATCGTCTCTGCAATGATCATGGGAAAAAGAGTACGAACTTGCATCATTTGGTCCACCACAGGCTCAATTAGCAAATCTTTATGATTGGATGGATCGATAAATAGGAGTTATGCCAACAATTCAAATCCTGCTATTCTTAACCACGAGAAAGTGCCTACAGATTTTTGGCTACAAAGTCAAAAAACAATAGCAATATCTGCAGAACCCTCTATAGTCAAAGGGGACCTCGCGGTGGTCAAGTTGATGTCGAAGCCCCTCATCAGGTACAATTCTACTTCTGCGGTTGGCATGCACATTGCCAACATCGTCAACACCTTGTAAGTAACCCCGACTCCTCGAACATTGGGCATAACTCAACATGCCTAAATCGAAAGACGTGGACCACTGGATCCCAAAATTGCATGGCAGCATGCAAAAAGGCATTGTTAACCGAGACTTGTCAAAAAGTCTTCAAATGTTTGAGTCCGATCCTGCTTAATCGGTTCCACTCGTTGTTACCCCACTAATGGGAAAGAGCACGAAAAGCAGATAATGATTACTGAGTCATTGTATATCTAGTCTCTACATAGAGGAACAAAGAAATTATGTTTTAGCAATGAAACATAAAGCATCAGCAATGGCATCCCTAGGTACCTACATAGGACAAATGCATGTAATACCACTAAAGTCAAAGCAAATACAAAACACATGTACTCACATGGGTGATGTTCAGTGGATAAAACTCTATCTCATCCCTTGTTGGCACTAGAAAGGATGTCTCGTATGGATGACCAGTCTTGTCATTCGTATAGATCCACGGGTTCTGTGGCCACATCAATTGGCCTTCCACAAAGTCCATTGGACGTTCATAACCAGGAGGCACCTCTGAAGTTTTGGATGTGGATCTTGGTGGAGACACACCAGGCTGAGTTTCATGAGATCTCTTCAAGACACTAGCACCCCGAGAACTACTAATAGCGGATGAACCATGATGCCCACCTCGACCTATGTGAATATCAAATTTGACTCCGTTCCCACTGGCTCTATCACATTGACCCCTGCATATGGCTCCACAGGCCCTAATAACCTCAGTTGAATGAAAGTGGAGTAGTCCACTGGTGAATCTAATAAACTCTCTCATCCAAGGATGCCAGTCAACCTAGTAATCACCTCTAGGTCAGTGTCGGTACAAGATGCTCAGAACATCACACGTGGTGATGCAGTAGGCTCCATATGGTTCTCTGGCCCCAGCTGCTAGTCAATCACACACTCCCCCAAATAAAAGAGTCTACCCTTGGGACTCTCCAACAACATATGATGCTCATCCTTGCATGCTGAGCTAGTCAAATATTCTGGCCTCGAATACATATTGCTCCAGGGAGAGGGACGCACCTATTCCAATAATGATGATAAATCAGACACCTACTCAGGTACTTCTCAAACTAATTCAATATAATTTAATGCTAATTAAATTATTTCTTCTTACCTAGTCCCAGATCAAGTCGTTGAGATACTCTCTCAACTTATCCATCATATAGTCAAGCCTTCATCTTGGTACGCTCCACGCCTGCATGCGTGGGAAACCAAGCGATACCCCATATGGAATCTTGGGTTCTGGTAGCAGTCTAAACTCGTATACCATGATCTGCCAGATCAATATACACAGTCAGCAAGACTCGAGCGAATATCAGAATATGAATCAATAGAATTTTGCTTACCTCCACAACTTGCTAGCAACCAATAAAATGATCTCTGCACTGCCTACTGCAGAGGTCTAATCCTTGCATTAGATGGGCTAGACCAGTGCTACCCCAATCAAATCTCCCAATGGTACTTAGATCACTGAGAGCCCATAGCACAGACATATAGACATTGTTCCTGGTATCATTAAACAGAGTACACCCCAACACATATAGCAAATAGCTACGGGTATACTGATCTATAGAGATTGTCCGACCAAGCATCTCTGCCAACACTACTTCCCTGAGATAGTCGTATGATATGCTATGTCTGCCCCTCACACTATATGACACACCTAACAAATCAAAGATTGTACCATATGCCCAACATGAAGATATCAATCTAGCATCAAATTGTATTGGCAGTCCTGTGCACTCTAGCCCGATGATTCCAGCAAAAAATCCCAGGGGTAATTGCAACTTCTCCCACCGGCAGATGGAAGGTGTGTGTGGAATCCATCCATTGCTCAATCATGGCCGTAATGACAAACCAGTTGCATCTCTTCTATACACCAGTAAAACAGGAGATATATGGACCAAAGTAGCTCTGGTCCACTCTGACATGAATCTCCCGAGCTAGCTGGGAGTACCACTCAAAAATTCCTTGGATGCTACCAATGCTGATGACCGTTCACTCCCTCTATAAATTACAGAATTCAGATTAGCTTTCAAACTAAATTATAGAATATAGACCGCATTTTAGAGGTACAGAGATCCTCCCTAAAACCCAAAATCTACTTATTCATGCCTATGAATGAGTGAAAATGCGTAATTTCTTGAAAAATAGTTGAAAAATGCATAATTTGGCCTATTTTTTCTAGCTATGTGCACAGCACATAGCCTTATGTGTGCCACACATAGCTTACATGTGGCATACATAGTGTTGTATGCACCACATATAGCAGAAACCCACTCCAAAAAACTTTGATTTCCCCGAAATGCCTCGACAGACACAAGCCGACCTAAGCCTAGCTCTAGCCTATCACTTAATTCGGGTCAAATACTAGCCTAAATGCAAGAAAAATAGCCCAAAACTCAATTCTTAAAAAAATCATAAAATCAAGCTGAGTTGCAGAAAACTCACCTTCTTGGGAGGAGCTCGATTAGAGCATAACTCGTGATAGATTCGAGGTCCCAGGGCATTGGTTGCATCTTGATTCCAGCCATTTTCATAAAAACACTGAGTTTTCAGTTTGGGGTTTGAGAGAAAATCAGATTTGGAGGGGGAAACAAACTAAATTTTTGGATTTGAGCCTTGAAATATAAAATTTCCAAACTATATGTGCAGCATGTAGTGGAACGCACTCCGCATGTAGCAATTTTTGCTAACATGCACCATCCTTAAGGGAGCTTTGCTAATGTACGCCTAGGTCTCACTAAGATGCACATAAAAAGTTAGGCCTCAGGTAAAAATTTCAGAATTTTTAGAGGTCGTTAGCTCCATTGAGCCTAATTTTCATGACCCGAAGCATCTGAAAAATCCAAAAAATAAGTCAAAATGTAGCAGACTGACACTCAAAAATTCAAATATTTTTCCAAGACCATTTCAATACTAATTTCATTGATAAATTACTTTTCCATGTTTAGCATAGACAGGAAATTGATCCAGCAGATGATCAGAACTAGTCAAACCTTTGACATTTAGTCAAGTTGTTGACCAGATAATGTTGCATTCCAACAGAGAATCCCAAATGCAGACTTTGGAGATAGACAACACTTATTTGATGGTGCGAGAATAGATCTGACGATTGATCACCCTGATCTAACAGACGGTCACCTTTGGTTCCGTAGCTAAACCACCCGATCAAGCAAAGATCACAGAATCAAGCTTTTGATTCTCAAACCCTAGCCATATGCATTTGAATGCCAACTTTAGATGATTAAACTCACAAGAAAGCCATTGGTCTTGTAGTGACCACCGGTCAGCCTTGGTTGGATAGCCTGAAAGTCGGGCCCCCAATGATAGAATTGGGAATTTTACTGGTCAAAACCATTGACCAGGAAATGTCAAAGACCCAGTAGAGGATCCCAAATGCCATTTTAGAGATATTTGACATTTATTTGATGGCACGAGCATCGACCCAGTAGATGGTCACCCAGCTCCCACAGTTGACCAACTAGATCCAGCAACGATCATAGAACCAAGCCTTTGGATCCTAAATCCTAGCAATAGGCATCTGAATGCTGGTTACAGATGGTTTCAAGCCTCGCAGCAAAGCCATCGGTCTTGCAGAAGACCTCTAATCAGCATTGATCATTTTAGCTAGAGCACCGGGCTCTCAATGGCAGAATTGGGTTTCTAAGCCTCAGTATAAGCAGTAGATCAACATTGATCACCTTTAGCCCAGACACCAGGCTCCCAATTGTAGAATTGGGTTGCAAGCCTCAACACAAGCACTCTGCTAGCCTCAATGTGAGCACTCTGCAAAGCCTCAACACGAGCATATTTTATGAAAAGTCATGTTATGATCAAATCTCATTTTGATGACTTGCACTTGTATCACCTCAAAATGGTCCTGATCAGGGGGCAAACTGTTGACCCTGACTTTTCACCCTTATGCAATCTTGGGTTCTTATCGATTTGGCTCGGTATTGGTCCCCGAAGTTGACCCAGATTTATGAACATGTTATTGGACATTCTCTATGTGTTCTGGACATGCAAAACACTTTACATTTTGCCTAAACAAGGCAAAATGCATAAACAAAGTACACTGAGCACATAGCATTATTTACCAGAAAAATCACTTGGTGGGGCCTACATGCAGGGCTCACATGCGAGGCCCATATAGTGGGACTCCTATAAATAGGGCACATGACCACGTCTCACAATGTCAAATAACACTTATTTGACATGCAAAATGCATTGCATTTTACACGTACAAGACCAAATGCACAAACAGAATGAATTTAGTGCATAGCACTATGCGTGCACTGTGCAAGAAAAAAAGACATTTGGTGGGGCCCACCTTCCGGACCAAATCCAGAATACTTTTCATTCCAAAATGTCTTAATATATCAAATGACGCTTATTTGACATACGGCGTGCATCCCATTTTGCTCGTGCAAGGTGGCGCACATAAGGGCAAAATGATATATGCGTAGCATGTAGCACTATTTGCTATGCATATAGCATAAAAAGATGTTTGGTCGGGAGCCTTATCGGGACCAAATTGGAAGTGTATGACATTACACAATGTCTTAGCACATAAAATGACACTTCTTGGGCATAGAGCGCACATCCCGATGCAACCATAGCGGGCTCCACGTGACGGGTCAAAATGCTATGTACTGTGCATGTAGCACTACATGCTGCACACATAAGCTATATGTGGCACACATAACACTATGTATGGCGCACATAGCCTAAAAAGTTTCAAATCCAAACTGAAAATTACAATTTTACCAAACCCTAATTTGGCTCTATAAATATAGAGCTCGAGGTTCATCAGAAGGGGTCCAAAAATTGCTCTAGAAGCAAGCTAAAACTCTGCCAAAATTCTCCTAAAATTAATTAAACACTTAATTAATTAATTCCTTATGATTTAGAGACTAATTAGCTCTAGTTAGGCTCCCTAAGCATGTTTGGAAGCAAGATATTGAAGAAAAATCTACTATGGTGAGTGAAAATGCTATTTTCCCTCTATTTTCTTCCTATTTTTGCTTGAATCTTGAGTTTTTTGCTTGATTTCTTATGGATTGGCTTCAATCATGCTTCTATCTTGGTTATTCTTTCTATTTTATAACCAAATCTATGTGTTTCTAGCTTTGATCTGCCTAGATCCAAGCTAGATGTCATATTTTTCTCAAAAATGTCCATTTTCCCTCTGTTTTCCAAGCTATACACATAGATCTATGTGTACCACATGTAGCCCATGTATGGCACACATAGGCTTATATGCATAGCATATAGGCCCAAAAATTCCTAGAAAATGCTATTTTCCCCAATTTTCACTCATTTTCTTTTCTGATCTGATGAGTTTAGCTTCATCAGAGGCTCTTCCATGCCTCTGGTGTTCTAAATCTATCATAAATATTTCAAATACAATTGATTTTTAGCTTTAAAAATTAATTATTCAAGGTAGATGCAAATCTATAAAGTGAAAATTCATTTTAAGGCCCCGATCTACCTAGATCGGGGTTGGATCTCAGGCTTTTACTGATCTAATTTTTCTAGCAACATCAAAGGCTTTTCCATGCCTCTGGTGTTCTAGATCTGTCAAATATTATCCAGATCTAATTGATTTTAGCCTTAAAATTAATTAATCAAGTTAATTGCATAATTACTTGTTTGAATTGCAAAATGGAGGCCGATTCGTGTTCAAAATGAGGTACTACCTTCATTAAACTTGCGTATTTTGGTCTGTAGATCATTTTTGTACTAATAAACTTGATTTTCTTACAGATTGACATGCTATGTGCACCATACCTCCACCTATGTGTGCCACACATAGCCTATGTGTGGCGCACAGGTTTAGATGCGACGCACGTTCCCTCGAAAATTTCCCAAAAAATCACATTTTTGCTTGTTTTCAAAACTGGTTTGATTTTTACAGTAACATTTGATGCTTCATAGTAGCTCAGGTGTATTGGATCTATCATAAATTAATTACATTTAATTAATTTTGGCCTCAAAATTGATTTTCTATGATTAAATACTGATTTAACTTGTTAAACATGTGATTTTTGAAAGGAATGGATTCAAATTGGTTGAGTGGCTATCTCCAATGGTTCTAATGATGTTAGAACTCCCATTTGATTTTCCATGATCAAACAAAAATAATTTTGCTTAAAATTATTTTTATTTTTATTAATTTTCACGATCTGATTCATGTAAATTCACATGATTTGTTGCCAAAAATTGCTCGATTTTGACTTTTGGTTCATGCTTTCACATGGCATTGGACTAGTCAAATAAATCCTAAATTCATTTGCTACTAATGGATTTATTTGTTTATTTTGCATAATATCCATTCGTGCATTTTTGGCTTGTGCAACCCAAGGCGGAAAAATACCCGAGGAGGAGGGGACGTTACTTAACGTCCCAAAATGATGTATGCATGGAGATTTTTGTAATAAGATAGAATTATTCATTGTTTTGTAATAATTTCCTTCATTGTTTTGTAATAATTTCCCCTAAAATCCCATGTGTACCCCTATTTCCTAGACTCCCTTTCACCGGCCTTCATTATTTTTCATTCATGGATGGTTTATTATATTTACCATAATATGTATATGTCATATCATGTCACATGCCATGTCACATGCCACATCACACACTTCTATGCCATATCATGCATATGTCATGCCATAACATAATTATCTTGTATGCCAATACAACTCAAATATGCCAACCATCCAATACGCGTAACTTGCCATGCTATTTGCCAATATGCCATGCCATGTCACATGCCATATTGTATGCCACGACATATACCATGTTGAATACCAATTCACATATGCATTACTATGCTATGTTATGCATATGCCATGCCATTACACACATATATTGCTATGTCATATCATGCATATGGTGTGTCATTCACTTCACATATCATGTATATGCCATGTCATTCACTCTACATGTCATGCATATGCCATGTCATTCATCTCATATGTCATACATATGCCATGTTATTATGATATTATTATTATGTCATGTCATGCATATGATATGTCATCATGTCATATGTCATGCATATGTCATGACATCCAAATGCCATATAGCCATATATGCCATTCTGCGTGCAACCGTGCAACGCCAAATCGCATGTCACACTATGTGCTTACATATACGCTCGTATGCTTGCCTGCTTAGGACAATTAATTCCAACTATAATGGTAAAATAAATTTTGGAAACTCATAGAAATAGATCTCCACCACCCAAACCCAATCTTTGAAGGGTTTAACTAGCACTCATGTTATGGGTTGGTTGGACCAATCCAGAACCATCTGGTGGCAACTCTCTTGTAACTCTTTTGAGTCTGTATCATTCCTCAAAGTAGCCCCTCGGGAAGACTGCGCTTTCACTCCAAGTGCGGTCCTTGGTCCATGAGCATCACAAGCCTCGCTCTGGGCTCTGGTAAAAATTGGCGCTCACATTATGTTTTTAAAATACATGATGTTTTTAATGACACAACATTTCTTCTTTTTTTCTAGATTTTTCTAAAAATGTCAAGAAAAGTGGATCTCCATGGAATTCTCAAACATAAACTAAATGGATCCAACTGCATTAACCAAATTTACCAAATCAAAATAATTTTGAAAGGTGAACAGATAGCTGATGTATTAGATCAAGCTTATCTATGCACGCTTGTAGCAAACTCCTTTGAACAAGTCAGATATGCTTACAATAAATTTAAGTAAGAGGATGAGATGGCCAACAACATTATGCTATGAGATATGGAGAATGACCTCCAGAAGCGATGCGAGACTATGAACTCTCATATTATGGCTACTTATCTTAAAATGCTTTTTGAGGAAAAAGCAAGGACTAAGAGATTTGAACTCTCAAAGGCACTCTTTAGGTGCAAGATGGCAAAGGGGTCATCAACAGTCCTTCATGGCATTAAGATGCATGGCTATATACAGAGGCTGGAGGGTCTTGGCTTTGGACTGAAGCAAGAGTTAGCTATTGACCTTGTTTTGCAGTCACTACATGATAGTTATGTATAATTTATGCTTGATTATCAAATGAATAAGGGAGAAACTACCATTCTATAGCTTATCAATTTGTTAAAATATGCTCATGATTCCAATAAGAAGAGTACTAAAGTAGCACTAGTAGTTAGTTCTTCTAGGCCTGCCAAGAAAAAGGGCACAACCAAGAAGAAGGGTAAGAAGCCAACCATAAAGACCAAAGGAGGTATGGGTAAGAAATCTTTAGAGAAACCCCCCAAGGGTATATGCTTTCATTGCAATAAGGATGGGCACTAGAAGAGAAACTGCAAGGAGTACCTGGAGCTGATAAAGAAGGATCGAGCTTCTTCTTCAGGTATTTTTATGATTAAGGTTAACTTTAATGCTATTTTGAGTAACAAGAGTTGGGTATTAGATATTGGCTATGCATCTCACATTTGTTATGATTTACAGGGGCTGGTCAATAGGAGGAGGCTAAGTAGGAATGATGTAGATATCAGGGTTGCTAATAGAGCATGAGTTGCTGCATTAGAAGTAGGAACCTATATTTTGCACTTAGCTTCTGGTTTAAAACTAGAACTCAATAATTGCTATTTTGTTCCAAGTTTAAATAAGCGCCTTATTTCAGTATCTTATCTTATTGAACAAGGATTTAATTTTTTAATTTAATGAAAATGGTTATTCAATGTTTAAAGATGGTATGTTCTACTATTCTACAAATGTTGAGAATGGAATATATATACTGAATAATATATACCTCATTTACAATGTTCAAACTAAGAGAATCAAAGTTGATACTCTTAATCCACTTTTTCTATGGCACTGTCATTTTAGCCATATAAACAACACTCGCATGTCTAAGTTGCACAAATTAGGCAACTTGGGTTCATTTGACTTTGAGTCTTATGAAACATGTGAATCTTGTTTACTAGGCAAGATGATAAAATCATCTTTTAAGGGAAAAGGTGAAAGAGCTAAAAAGGTATCAAAGCTCATACATTCAAATGTATGTGGTCCTATATCCATACATGCCAGAGGTAGATACATATACTTCATTGCATTCATAGATGACTATTCTAGATATGGATGTTTGTACTTAATAAAGCATAAATCTGAAGCTTTTGAGAAGTTCAAAGAATTCAAAAATGAAGTAGAGAAACAACTTGGCAAGACTATCAAGACACTTTATTTCGATCAAGGTGGTGAATACTTAAGCTAAGAGTTTCTTGAACATCTCAGAGATAATATGATTTTATCTCAATGGACACCTCCTTATATACCTCAACATAATGGTGTATCAGAAAGGAGGAATATAACTTTATTAGATATGGTTTGATCCATGATGAGCCTTGCAGAATTACCTAAATCATTTTGGGGCTATACACTGTAGATTGCTACTCATATTTTGAATAGAGTTTCATCTAAATTAGTTAAAGTTACACCATATGAAATGTGGTATAACAAGAAACCCATCTTATCTTATTTGAAGGTATGGGGTTGTCCTTCTTATGTTAAAAGGATAATGTCAAACATGCTTAAGGCAAAGTCTGATAAATGCTATTTTGTGGAATATCCTAGAGAAACCATAGGATATTACTTCTATCTTCCTTTGGAATAAATAGTGATTATTTCAAAGCATATAGTTTTCTTAGAGAAAGAATTTCTTCTAAAAGGAGACAGTGGGAGTAAAATTTAACTTGATGAAGTTCAATCACCACAAGATGAAGCAGATCAACTGATTGATCCTACTGATGTAGAATCAGAACCTATGGAAACACAAGCTCCTAGATGCTTAACCAGTATAAGAACTATGCCTGAGAGGTATAGATCCCTTATTCATGAGAATAAGGAAGTCTTATTAGTTGAGAATGATGAGCCCACAAACTATGATGAAGTTTTGAAAAGTTTAGAATGTGACTTATGATTAAAGGCCATGAAGTCTAAAATGGATCCCATGTTAGAAAACCAAATGTGGACTCTAGTTGATCCACATAAGGGGATTAAGCCCATTAGGTGCAAATGGGTCTTCAAAAAGAAGACAGACATGAATGATAATGTGGTTGCCTATAAAGCTCACTTGGTAGCAAAGGGTTATCGTCAGAAATAAGGAATTGATTATGATGAAACTTTCTCACCAGTAGCTATGCTTAAATCCATAAGAATCTTACTTGATATTGCTGCTCATTATGATTATGAGATATAGCAAATGGATGCAAAGATAGCTTTCCTTAATGAAAATCTGCTTAAGGAGGTGTATATGACACAACCTGATGGTTTTACATCCAATGATGGTAATAAGGTATGCAAAATTCAAAGATCCATTTATGAATTGAAGCAAGTATTAAGGAGCTGGAACATACGTTTTGATGAAGCGGTTAAAGAATTTGGCTTCATTCAAAATATTGATGAACCATGTGTTTACAAGGATAGTGGGAGTGAAATTGCTTTCTTTGTGTTATATGTAGATGACATATTACTCATTGGAAATGATGTTTCATTTTTACAGAGTGTTAAAGTTTGGTTATCTAAACAATTCTCCATGAAAGACCTTAAAGAAGCCACTTATATTTAGGTATAAGGACCTATAGAGATAAATCAAGAAGGCTTATTAGTCTTTCACAATCTACCTACATAGACAAGGTGCTAAAGAGGTTTAGCATGAATCTTTCAAAGAAGAGTAACATACCCATGGTACATGGGAAACATCCCTCTAAAGCATGGTATCCTAAAACATAAGATGAGAAAGATCACATGACTAGGACTCCATATGCATCAGCAATTGGATCAATCATGTATGTTATATAATGTACTAGACAAGATGTGGCATTCTCTTTAAGTGTCACAAGTAGGTTCTAATCCAGTTATGGAGAGGAACATTGGTCGGCTGTTAAGAATATCCTTAAGTACTTAGGAAGAACTAAGGATATATTCTTGGTTTATAGAGAAGGGGATTTGTAATTAACTGGGTATACAGATGCCAGTTTTCAATCTGATAAAGATAATTGCAAATCTCAATCAGGTTATATGTTCATGATGAATGATGGTGTAGTTGTTTGGAAGAGTTCTAAACCACAATAGATTCTCCGATGGAGGCAAAGTACATAGTTGCATCAGATGCAGCAAAGGAGGCCGTGTTGATAAGGAAGTTCATTCATGAACTTGGTATAGTTCCCTATAGTGCAGAAGCTATTCCGCTGTTTTGTGATAATAATGGAGCAATAGCCCAAGAAAAGGAGCCTAGATCTCACCAGAAGAGTAAACATGTACTCAGGAGATACCATTTAATTAAGGAGATCATTGGTAGAGGAGAAGTAGAGGTTAACAAAGTTCCCACAAAGCAAAACATGGCAGACCTTCTCACTAAAGCATTAACATAAAGCAAGCATGATAGGCATGTAACTTCTATTGGATTGAAGTTTATGTATGATTGGCTCTAGCGTAAGTAGGAGTTTGTTAGTGTATTCTCTAAAGCATCATGTTTTATTGTATTTAATTGAATGATTTATCAATAAAAGACATTATTCATTATTCAGTTTGCTTGAAAGGTTATTAACTAGATAATGAATTCCAATATATTGGAATATTACAAAGGAATTCATACAGAGTTTATGAAATGAGATTCTTATTATATGCAAATGTTCAATATTTAAATTATCCCTAATTAATGTATTAATAAGAATGGATATTATTAATGCGATTAAGATTAGCATATGTTATACTTCCTTAAGGGATGATTCTCAATCATCATGATAAGAGTTATCTAAAATGAACATATGGATGAGCAGTAGGGGGTTGACTCATTGGAGGCCTTACCAGTGAGATTTCATATGGATAATTGATCTATGTCTATGAAATATATCTCACTCATATCAGTAATGCAAGTATCCTTAAGACTTGAGGTAACAAGGTTATCTTAATTATGAATCACTATGTTTTGACTCTTATACTTTATTCCTCCATAGGAGACATTCATAACTTGGAGGTTGGATATAGTGTGAAGTAGTTGAAGGTATTTGTTTATCAATAAAGGATTCACCACCCCAAATTAAGTGTAGGGGTTTTATCTCATTGATTCATATAATATTCTTTATTCAGGAATCTCTGGCCAGAGTAGAATGCGTATTGATTAATGAATTTCATAATGGGATCTTAGGAATAAAGATTATGGTACATGAAACATCAAATTTAAGGCATGATCTAACACACTTGATTATGCATTGAGTTGACATTAATCCATACTCAAACATAAATGAGATAGTGGATGGTGAAAGGAGTTTATTGCATGGAATCTGATGTAGAAGGGTTGTAGTCATGATGTATGATTAGACACCACTCATGATTTACATATGATATTATTAAATGGAGTTTAATAATAGATTCATATGTTACCAACATGTCAAGAACCTAAAAGGTCATACACTAAAAGTAAGAGGAATAATAATCATGAATAGATGTTGATGAAATAATGTTTTATGGTTATAAGATAACTCATATTTCTATGTTTATTAGAAAGAGCATGAAAAGAGCTTCGATTTGATATCAAGATCACTAAAATATGATGAGTAGAACTCAAGATACAAGTCATTTAAGATGACATGTTTTACATAGATGGTATATGCAGATTTGGACGGAATTAAATTAATTAATACTTAATAAGTGATTGTCACATAACTTATTCATGTGTGATGAATTAAAAGGAAGTGCACATGATTATCATGTGCTTCTAGAGGGATTTTAAGTCATGCACATGCAAGTCATATGCTTGAAGCATGTGACATGCACATGCATATGACTTGAATAACCTAAAACCTAATTAGGTTTTTATAAGTTGTCTGGCATAACTTTTAGGGTTACAAAACAAGGAATTTTGGCTGCCTCCTTCCTCTATTGGTTCCAAGCAATTAGAAGCTCAAGAATAAGAAGATTAATTTGGATTTTGATAGAAGATCAATAAGAATAAATCGAATTCATCTTTCTCTTCATCCATTCCTTTTCTGTTTTATTTTACTAGTCTTTAAACAAAACTTGTAATATTGATAACTAATCATTCCATTGCTTGTGTGGATATTTTGGAGATCCTCTACCTTGGGGGTTGAAAAGTTTGCTACAACTTTTCAGAAGGACAAGAAAGAAGGAGATATGCTTAGAAGTGAGTTTTTCAATCTCTTCTTTAATAATCTTCTCTATGTTTAATGTATTCTATGAATAAAATTGCTAGATCTATTGTAAAACATGTTTTTAAAAAGTTTTAAATTATACCTTTCACTATTAAACACATTTTTATAAACCAACAAAAAAAGTGTATCAATGAGTATTAATTTAGGATGTAAAATGATATTCCTTGTATGTGTGGCATATTAATGAGATTCATAAGGTAAATAAATCAATATTGGGTGTTTTAAAAAAGTGGTTCTATGAAATAAATTGAAACCATGCCATATGTAGGAAGTTTCACTTATATCAACAACCCAAATGCCTATACTATATGTTATAATTAAAGAATAGCAAACACAATTCATACCTAGCAAGCTTGGTATGCCCATACCACTTGCTAATTAAGTAATTAAGGTGTTTTGATGATTAAAAATCTTGTTAACTTCTTATTGTATGATGTTGGTTATATTTGTGTTCCAAGACTACATTGGAGATTGTTTCGGCTTGAACAGGGTCTTATTACCAAGAATGTTAGCCTTTTTTTTGCTCTTCTTATTCTTGAGATTTGTAAACCATTCTTGATATCCATTCAATTTGAAGCATGATTCCCTTATATGACTAATTGCCTTATAATAAATACTATATTTGTTATCTTTATCTTTTCTCATGAGAGCTTTTACCTTTTATAATTTTAGGATTAACATAATGTGTTGTTATCAAAGAATCATTAATTATATTAACTTCTACCTCTCATTATTTCTCAATAGTAAGAACCATGGAATAGGCTCTATTAATAATATGCAAAGGGTCCATAATTAAGATTTGGTTACATACACAATCATAAATTCCATTTAACCTCATTTAAAACTAGATCAACATATTTACATTATTTATCTTAAGATGTTATATTGCTACCTAACATATATAGGTTGGAAGACGTCTTAAACTGCATAACTCATCTCATAAATGTCTTAGCTTCATGAAATATGTAGCAATCATCATTGTTGATAATGTGATTAAATTGATTTCCCATTTGAGTTAGTAAGAAGATGTCCATTACTTTCATCGTACCTCCCTATAAGTTCATCCTAAAGATTTATTGTAGAATTTAGGATCTAAGAGATTACCATACTATCTGTTTTATGCCATGTTTGATACACATATACTATTCTCTTTTTTATATAGTGCATGTGTTAGTCATTATTGTACAAAATTTTTTGATTCTTTATGTTTTAATATACTTTTTTATGGTGCTTATGTTAGTGATTAGATTAAATCATAATTATACATTAAAATTTATCGTTCTACACTTAAGATTAACAAGTTTATCTTGGTTATTCATTTGTCTTTATGTTTGATTTATAACAATAGAAAGGGCACTTTAATTAATTCTTGTATTTTTGAAAGAGGTTACTTTAAAAGAATTTCTATTTTTAAATTTTGAATTTTATTCTTTTGGAAAAGCAATTTTTAACTCATTATTTTAAAAATCAATTATTTTTTCTACATCTTGATCTCATTCCTTTTTAAACTATTTTACCATGTTATTTTGTCTTGCTTTGACTACTTTTTAAAATCTTAAAGAATAATTCATCCTCTTTTGGTTACTGTTTATGGATTGACACTACTACATGTCATAAACTTCACCCTTAACGAGATCTTGTATTTCTATATTCAACTTGTTTAAAATGGTTTTATATAACCTTAAATATTTTTAATTTTTATTTAATTTTTTATTATAGTTTTAAAAAAATGGGTGACACTTTTAGATATGTTTTAGCATTTTACCATGATAAATATTACTAACATCTTCCTACACATGATGTATACATATGAATTAAATAAAATATACACTAGCCCAAAACTTTGAGAAAGTAAATGGGTTTCCATGAAAAATATAGAAAATTTTAAAACATTTGTAAGAGTACGAAAATTTGCCTGTTTTAAAAAAAACAAGAGTCATAAAAATTAAAATTTTTCAAAAATTTATCAAAATCATATATATATATATATAATGGATACTGTTTAAAGTTCAATATATGAAAAATATTTAAAGTGTATTAGATATTTTATATACATTATATATATTGTTTAAATAATATATTAGCATGTAAAGAATTATAAATACTTTATATACCTATTATGTTTAGTATTATTGTTTGTTTGTTTAGTATTATTTAGAAACATGTCATATAGTTGTAAAAACAACTTGAACAAAGTGAATAATATGGCTTAAAATAACACATGAATATTTAAAATATTTAAAATATTTAAAATATCAATTTTATACTATATATATGTTTGTTGTTCATATATTTATTTAGTATTTATTTAGTATTCATTTATAGACTTATTTTATACGTGAGGTGATATAAAACTTTAAAAAATTGTGGTACATATTAGAACATATATATACAATGATATAACCTATGTGAAGTTGTTTACAAATATGAATTTTGAAAACTTATCACTTGAGTACATGAATTGTGAAAGAGAGAGAAGCAGAAAACATTTTCATTTTCGTTTTCCAACTTGATTATTTTGAAGAAGTAATTGTTTCTACTATTTTTTATAAAGAAAATTTACATGAAATTAGAAAAAGAAAAAATAAGAGAGAACAATAATAAAATAATTTGTCCCTAGATTTGAACGAGAGAGATTGTTTCTTGAAAGAGTTCAAAACCATATCTTCATAGTTTTTTTATAAATAAAAAGGAAAAACGTATAGTTTTTAAATATAAAATGTGCTGTTTTGCAAATAAAAGTTAGATATTGTAATATATTAAGAAAGTAAAGAAAAAAGGGGTTAGAATAAATGAACCAATATTGGATTATATGAAAGTTCATTCAAAGAAAAAATTGAATTCATGGTAACTAATATTGGATTTATTAGATATTAATTTTGAGTTTGCTCATGATATCAAAAATAATTACTAAAAATTATATCATTAATGAATAGTTTTTATTAAGAATTATATCTTTTACGAATAATTATGTCCTTTAATGATATTAATTATATATATATATATACAAATAATAAATTATTAATTGAACTATTACGTACTCTCAAATATTCTCTAAATATAACAGTATAGTAGGTTATGGTTATAAATTTTTCAACCATAATCTAATTCTACTGCTAACAAATCTCATATTTCTTTTAATAAAATAATAAATTATTCAAATATAATTTATATTTGTTAACTTGCTTAGAGTTAATTAATTTGTAACATACAAAAGTATATGATGAATTAAGAGAACCTCATATTTTTAAATATACTAGAGTTTTATAACGTGCGTTGCACATTAGCATGATTTTTTTGACTTGTCATTTTGTAATAATTTTATATTTTATTTTTTCAAATTTTTTACCATGATAATATTTTTTATAATTTTAAATTAATATTTGACATTTAAGCATTATGTACTTATTTAAAATGTTGTTTATATAACATTTTCATCCATTCATTTACAAAAAAAATGAGAACAAATGTTTATTTATCTATTTGATAGCAATGCCTCTTTGTAAACTACATTTTTTGTGTATGCTGGTTCCTTCTTTTTTAGATTATCCATTTTAACTAATATTGTTGTTGTTGAGCTTGAAATCCCTCTTGATAATACAATATATAGTTATCCATATAAAAAAATATTTTCTAGCAAGTATACTCCTACATTTGGTATTCTTACATTTGGTATTGTTTGTCCATGTGGCTTGTTTATAATCATTGCAAAACATAATTCCATTGGAAATTGCTTCCTTTTGAATTGAAACGGATATCCTTCATTTTTCTGATGGATTCAATAGTATTATTGGTAATAACACTTGTCTATTAGCATGTTGCCCAACTATTATTTCAGCATGTATGATACTTTTTTAAAATCTTCTGCATATCATTCGAGTTCCATTGCATAATCCATTCAATGCATCCAAATTCCTTAAAAGTATTATTGGACAATTAACTTTCAACTATAGTTTATGTGGTAGGATTCCATTCGGTTGTAAGCTATTTAGAAATTCTTCTTGATAATTAGTGTTGACATTATCAACTGCAAAATTATAGCTAAAGTACACTTGAGTCTTTCCCGAGAACATATCTATCATCATCTGATTCAATTTATCCACATATTCATTCTTCATTGTTAAAATTGCACAGTTTTTCATGTATTATGATGATATCGAGTTCTCAACAAAATTAGGAAATACATTTTGTATCAATGTCTTCTCGTATGAATCTTTTCTATCATCTTGTACAACCATTTCATCTAGTATGATTATGTTTCCATCATGAGTTGCAAGCTCTTCCCCATCCCCCACTCTTTATAAGAAATCACTAAAGGTTATGTATGATCTAGCTTGCATATTATTTATCAATTTGAGCACTTCCATTTTATTCCAAAGATATGATGTTACCAGTATTGCATTAACTATTTCTTACCTTGTTCCTTTGGGGTCCACTGGCAATACCTGTTTAAAGTCACCTCCAAATACCATCACTTTTCCATCAAATAGATCATTTTTGTTCATTATATCTTTGAGCATTCTATCAACTGTCTCCATCATATATTTCTTGGCCATTGGAGTTTCATCCAGTATGATCATGTTGGCTTTGTATAACAACATTGCTAAGCCATTTTGCTTTGATATACAACATAATGTTATTTCTATTGGATTGAGTGGAATATTGAATCTAAAGTGTGTTGTCCTTCCCCCTAGCATTATTAATGCTGCTATACCTGAAGTTTTTATTGCTAGAGCTATATTTCCTTTTGATCTTATATTAGCCAATAATACTCGACATAAGAAAGTATTCCCTATACCTCCTGGTCCATCCATAAAAAAATATTCTAGTGCATCTTGAGTTTAGTCTATTCATTATCACTGTATATGCATATTTTTTTCCAAATTAAGCTTTGACACTGCATCAATGTATTCTTATGACGTTTGCACTGCTATCTCCTCTGTAATCTTTCTATTTTTGATCTTTATTTGTCTAAGCTAGTGATTTTCTCTTATAGGCAGATAATAACTTTTCACATCCTTACCCATACTTATCAAGTGCTTTAGGATATCACTCAAAATGCAAAATATTTGTATTTTTATTGAGTTCTCGTGCATTTTAACATAATCTTTAGCTATCGATTGGAAATTATCTTCTCATATTTTTTTGACATTTGTGGGCTCACAATATACCAATAATGTTATGAAGAATCTTCTTAACTCTGATGACATCTTGAATATTGCTACCTCACTCATGCATTCTTCTGTGCTCTTATTTGATTCAAGCAACCCCCTCATTATAGCAGTTTCCTTAAATATCGGATTGGTTGCATTTACACATCCAATGATATTTCTAGTTTTTCTTTTTGTCTATTCTAGATTTTTTGCATTCCAAACATAATGCTCTGGAAATTACCTTTACAATAGTATGCTTACTTCTTTACTTTTTGACCATGTAACAAATTATTCGGCCAACATCATTTTTTCACACGATCCTATTAAAGTATGTCTAGCAAGTTCTGGTTATGCCAAAATATTACTATATGCTTGTTTGGTAAATGGAGTTGTAGGTTTACAATAGCAGGATAAATATCATTCATTTCAAACTCATGTCTCCTCCACAAAGCTTCTTGTGGTGATACCCATATTGTATCTTAATAATGTTGTATCTCATTTATCTGATTCTTTCCATCTTCAACCTGGACCACTATTCTATCATTCCCTTTGTAGATATACTTGTATAAGTATTTCACTACTATCAATTTAGATTAAACATATTATAATTTAACATATAGGATTAGTGAATTATTTCTTTTACTTTTTATAGTTTATTTATACAAAATCTTTTACCATATTATAATAAATTATTGCATTAAAAAATTCAATACCTCTACATTGATATAATAATCATATCTTGTAAGCAAATATAAATTATAAATGATAACTCATTTGTTATCAAATATCTTATTTCCTTTTTTCACCTGCAATATGATAAGAATGCCATTATTTTCATTTTATTAAAATATATAACATACTTTTAATAACATGAATAATTTATTACCTGATTATCATTTTTAGGTCTTATATATAAGGTATCCATTATGCCTTAACATTATCTTATTATTATATGATCTTGAATATTTGAATTTGCATCTTCCTTTGATCATGTAAGAAAATTTGAGATTTTCTTATCCATATGGACTATGGAGCATATGTTTTGTTACACGCATGTACAGTACTAGATACTTAATCTTATTTGGAATCTTTACTATAACATATTTATCAAAATGATCTAGGCTAATTACTTTACTTTTGGAATTCAATATGACCAAGATGTATGCATGTAGGAGACCTCTCTTTTAAAATTCGATAACATGCACATGTGCTACTACCTCATCAAATATTTTCTTTTTGTATAATTGATCTTTGAGATCCTGTAACTTTGCTCTGAAAACTCTAGCAATTAAATGTGAAACTTATGATGGTTTTATTCCTAGTCACATATTTTCTACTATCTCTTCCCATTCAGGATTGAATGTCATTGTAATAAAGAGATCAAGCTTTCCAAATGCTTACACCAAAGCCATTGCATCTAGGTATCTTCTTCATATATTTCTAGGTCCTCCAATATGATTAGCTAGCAAGATTATTCCTTTCCCTACTTGTTTCCCTCTTGTCTCCCATGCTTTGACACTATCTATTATGCCTTGGTATAGCTCAACATGTATTAGTGATTGTTGTATCCTATAAAAGTCAAGTCTTATTGTCTCTAATTTCATATACATATCCATTATAAATTATTGTAATAGTCTCTCAGAAAGAAATATTAGAGATGATTCATCCTCTCTTATTTGGAAATGGTAGCAATATTATTCACTACAAGATACATTTCATGGATTTTATGCCTTTACACATGTTTTTGATCATTCATATTAATTACATATATTTTTTTCATGTAAGAAACATTTTAAATTTTTGATGAATTAGATTATGTATTTAATTTTAAGCAATTATATACTGACCTTGTCCCTCTCTTGCAATGATATTATTTGTTGTTGTCTCTGTTATCATTTGCAGACTTTGATCCTCATTTGTAGTGTTTTGTTGATTTTCATTTTGATCTTGTATATTTTTGATAGCCTAACGCCATCCACTCTCCTCTTGGAAATAGAATTGGATATTGCAATGCATCATAACATCCATAGAAGTGTTTGACTCTATATCATTGTCTTGAATAAGCCTATACAATTCTTCTCTATCTAATGCTCCATTTGGGTTATTGCCTTTAACTTATATACCTACCACATCTTCTTTTATTGTAGCTTCCTATTAATGATTCATTCTTGATTCCTTTTTTTTTTATCTAGATGTTAATGTTATCATAAGACTCATAAGTATTAAGTCTTCGAAATAGCTTAACATAAGGATTTTCTTCTAGAATCTTTATTAGTTTCTTTATATTTTCTTCACATAAAGTTATATTCTTCATTATCTTCATTCTATTTTACACCTCATTGATGGAGTCATAGAATTACAATTGAAAATATCATGGAATCTCATTTGTTGGTACTAATTATGGCAAGTCATGGTATATTTATCCTTGTGCTTTAAATGTATAAACTCCATTTCTATTTCATACTAGTTCCTTATCCAAATTGACACCCAATGAAATGAATGCAAATAAATTATTATATAACATGTTATTTGCTTGGAATTCCTTTGCTTCTTCTGAGTCTAAAGTGAATAATTGCAATAATTCTTCAGGTACATAGGTTTTAGGTAGTTTGACCTTTCCGTTTGATAGCAAAATATTGGTGGTTCGTGTTGAAATCTTTTTGCCCCACAGTAGTTGCAATTTGGAATTTGTTTCAGCTTATATAAGGTAGAGCATATAGGCTCATGTATTTTGTTTCCTGCAAGTTAAGTTTGTAAGTGTTAAAAATCATTATTATAATAATATTGATACTAATGTTTTATGAAATTTTCTATTTACCTTCTATTCCTTGTACTTCCAATTAAGCTTTGCATCACTATTGTATTCTTTACCGCTTTGTATTTGGATTTTCATTGTTCAATGTTTCATTCACATGTAAATTTGTGATGTTTCTTTTTTATTTTTGTTATGCTCTTTTCATATTATCTTTCATTTTCTACTCATCAGTCATAGCTTTATACTTCTTTTTAACCTAAAAATGTTATAAATTTGATATTTTATAAGTAAAAAGTGAGAAGAAATTTGATAACATCATTTTATCTTATCATTTTTTTTATCTTTGTAACTTTAGACTATGAATTTGGATAATTTTTATGATTAGAGTCACTTTTACCTGATATTATGATAAAATTAGAATCATTAATTTATAATTAAACAATCTTAGTTTTTGTATTCAATATATTAATAGTTATTTAAAAAATCAAAACTTGAAACTTAAAGTGTTAATTCTAATTGACTTTATACATCATAATGTAATTAATAAATATAATTACAATCATAAATTAAAAAGATATGAATGGTACTAATAAAATATTATGATAAAAAAATATAATTAAAATAATATTTTTTAGATAATAAAATTATACTTTGAATTAATAAAAATATTTAAATTATTTAAAATTTGGCTTTTGAATTTATTATAATTTTTTTAAAAATAAACAACATTTTTATTAGGATTCTAATTTACTAATTTAAAAAATATAATTATATCTAGCAATATCAATAAACTAATATAAGGTCAAGTCATTATATATTAAATATTATATTATCCATAACACAATATAAAATTTATAATATATTCATTATATATTACTTGATATATTTTGATTAATTAGTTAATACAATAATTATAAATTAATAGCTTTATTATGTACAGTAATTCAAATTTTTAATAAGATAGAAATTAATAAATATAAATAAAATTAGTAATTTTTAACTTTTAATAAAATTTAGTGGCTAAAAAATAGATAAAATATGTAATATTTATATTTGAATAAAATTAGTAATTTTTAACTTTTAATAAAATTTAGTAGCTAATGAATACAAATAAAATGAGTAGCATTTATGTTTAAATTATACATTAATTTACATTTTTAATTTATTAATTTTAATAGTAATATAATTATTTAATATTATTTTAATTAATATTAAGGCATCTATTTTTCAAATTTAATAAGATAATTACGTAAAATATAATTTAATTTAATATTATACTAATTAATATTAAGGCATCCATTTTTCAAATTTAATATTATACAAAAATTTACATCAAATTAAAATTTTAAAAGTAATATTTATCTTCATATAAATTTTTTAAAATAGCATTTATCTTTGAATTAAAATTAAATTGGAGAGTAGAACTACAATTAATAAATTTATTTTATTCATTAATTTACATTAAATAAAAATTTATTTTATTAATTACATATGTTAAATTCATTTTTATAATTATTTTTGATAAGTTTTAAAAAGTAATATTTCAATTAAAAAATTTTGATAAAAATATAAAATAATAGATTAATTACAATTAACAAATTTATTTTGTGCACTAAATTATATTAAACAAAAATTTATTTTATCATTTATATTTGTTAGATTAATTTTTATATTTAATTTTGATAATTTTTAAAAAGTAATATTTATATTAAAAAATTTTAACAAAAATATAAAATAATGCAGTAATTACAATTAATAAATTTATTTTATGCACTAAATTATATTAATCAAAAATTTATTTTATCATTTATATTTGTTAGATTAATTTTTATATTTAATCTTGATAAGTTTCAAAATATAATATTCATCTTTATGTAAATTTTAAAAAATAGTATTATCTTTGACTTAATAAGTACTAGAGTTTCATAATGTGTGATGCACGTTAGTACGATTTTTTGACCTATCATTTTGTAATAATTTTATATTTTATTTTTTTAAATTCTTTACCATTGTAATATTTTCTATAATTTTAAATTAATATTTGACATTTAAGAATTATGTACTTAATTAAAATAATGTTTATATAATATTTGCATTCATTTATTTACAAAAAAATGAGAGTAAATATTTATTTATCTATTGATAGCAAAACCTTTTTGTAAACAACATTTTTTGTATATGTTGGTTCCTTCTTTTTTAGAGCATCATTTTTTACTAATACCTTTGTTGTTGAACTTAAAATCCCTCTTGATGATGCAACATATAGTTGTTAATGCGAAATAACACCTTTTGATAAGTATACTTCTACATTTGGTATTGTTTGTCCCTATGCCTTGTTTATAGTCATAGCAAAACATAATCGTACTAAAAATTGCTTCCTTTTGAATTGGAACGAATATCCTTCACTTTCTGGTGGATTCAGTGGTATTCTTGGTAGTAACACTTGTCTATTAGCATATTGCCCAGCTATTATTTTAGCATTTATGAAATATTTTTCAAATCTTCTGCATACCATTCGAGTTTCATTGCACAATCCATTTGTTGCATCCAAATTCTTTAAAAGTATTATTGGGCAATTAATTTTCAACTGTAATCTATATGGTCAGATTCCATTTGATTGTAAGCTATTTAGAAATTCTTCTTGATAATTAGTGTTGACATCATCAATTGCATAGTCAGGTACATTTGAGTCTCTCCCGGGAATATATTTATCATCATCTAATTTAGTTTATCCATATATTCATTCTTTGTTGCCAATATTGCACGGTTTATCATGTATTATGATGATATCAAGTTCTCAACAAAATCAAGAAACACATTTTGTATCAATGTCTTCTTGCATGAATCTTTTCCATCATCTTGTACTACCATTTCATCTAGTATGATTATGTTTCTATCATGAGTTGCAGGTTATTTCCCATCCCCCACTCTTTGTAAGAAATCAATAAAGATTACATATGATCTAGCTCGCATGTTATTTGTCAATTTAAACACTTCTATTTTATTCCAAAGATATGATGTTACCAGACTTGTATTAACTGTTTCTTGCCTTGTTCCTTTAGGGACCATTGGTAATACCTATCTAAAGTCACCTCCAAATACCATCACTTTTCCACCAAATAGATCATTGTTGTTCATTATATCTTTGAGCATTCTATCAACTGTCTCCATCATATATTTCTTAGCCATTGGAGTTTCATCCCATATGATCATGTTGGCGTTGCATAACAACATTGCTAAGCCATTTTGCTTTGATATATAACATAATATTATTTCTATTGGATTGAGTGGAATGTTGAATCTAAAGTGTGTTTTCCTTCCCCCTGGCATTATTAATGCTGCTACACCTGAAGTTTTTATTGCTAGAGCTATATTTCCTTTTGATTTTAGATTAGCCAATAATACTCGATATAAGAAAGTATTCCCTGTACCTCCTGGTCCATCCATAAAAAAATATTCTAGTGCATCTTGAGTTTAGTCTATTCATTATCATTGTATATGCATATTTTTATTCCAAATTAAGCTTTAACACTGCATCAATGTCTTCTTGCAGCATTTGCACTGCTATATCATCTGCAATCTCTTTATTATTGATCTCTATTTGACTAAGCTGGGGACTTTCTTTTGTAGGCAGAGGATAACTTTTCACATTCTTACCTATACTTATCAGGTGCTTCTGGATATCACTCAAAGTGTAAGATATTTGTGTTTCTATCAAGTTCTCATGCATTTTAACATAATCTTTAGCCATTAATTGAAAATTATCTTCCCATAGTTTTTTAACATTTGTAGGCTCATAATACACCAATGATATTGCAAACAATCTTCTTAACTCTGATGACATCTTGAATACTGCTGCCTCACTAATTCATTCTTCTATGCTGTTATCTGATTCAAACAACCCCTTTATTATAGCAGCTTTCTTAAACATCAAATATTGCATATCATATACTATAAGCAAGTCATCAAATAATTTTGGACCTTTGACCTTATTTAAAGGTATCCTTAAATAATACATTTCTTCTTTCATTGGGTTAGTTGTATTTACACATTCTATGACATTTCTAGTTTCTCTTTTTATCCACTCTCAATTTTTTGCATTCCAAACATAATGCTCTAGAAATTCCCTATACAATAGTATATTTGCTTTTTCACTTTTTGAACATGTAACAAAGTATTCGATCAATATCATTTTTTTCATGTGATCCCATTGAAATATATCATGCAAGTTCTAGTTATGCTAAAATGTCACTGTGTGCTTGTTCGATAGATGGAGTTGCAGGTTCACGACAGGAGGATAAATCGCATTCATTTCAAACTCATATATCCTCCACATAGCTTCTTGTGGTGATACCTATCTTGCATCTTAATAATGTTGTATCTCATTTATCTGATTCTCTCCATCTCCAACCTGAACCATTATTCTGTCATATTTTTTATAGATATACTTGTATAAGTATTTCACTGCTATCAATCCGAAGCAAACCTATTATAATTTAGCATATAAGATTGATGAATTATTTCTTTTAATTTTTATACTTCATTTATACAAAATTTTTAACCATATTATAATACATTATTGCATTAAAAAAATTCATTACCTCTACATTGATATGACAATCATATCTTGTAAGCAAATACAGATATAAGGCATAACCCATTTATTATCAAATATTTTGTTTCCCTTTTTCACCTGGAATATGATAAGAATGTCATTATTTTTATTTCATTAAAATATGTAACATAATTTTAACAATACAAATAATTTGTTACGTGACAATCATTTTTAGGTCTTTTATATATAAGGTATCTGTTATACCCTAACATTGTCTTGCTATTAAATAATCTTAGATATTTGAATGTGCATCTTTCTTCAATCATGCAAGGACATTTAGGATTTTCTTATTGACATAGACCATGAAGCATATGTTTTGTTACATACATGTATAGTATTAGATACTTAATCTCGTCTAGAATCTTTATCATAACATATTTATCAAAATATTCTGGGCTAGTTACTTTGCTTCTAGACTTCAATATGACCAAGATATGTTCATTTGGAAGACCTCTTTTCTGAAATTTGATGACATGCACATATGCTGCTACTCACCAAATATCTTCTTTTTGTATAATTAATCTTTGAGATCTTACAACTTTGCTCTAAAAACTTTAATAATCAAATGTGGAACTTCTGATAGTTTTATTCCTAGTCGTATATTCTCTACTATCTCTTCCTATACAAGATTGCATGTTATTGTAATAAAGAGATCAAACTTTCCAAATGCATACACTAAAGTCATTGCATCTAAGTATCTTCTTTACATGTCTCTAGGTCCTCTAATATGATTAGCTAGTAAGATTATTCATTTCCCTACTTATTTCCCTCTTGTCTCCCCTGCTTTGACACTGTCTACTATGCCCTGGTATAGCTCAACACGTATTAGTGATTATTGTATCTTATAAAATTCAAGTCTTGTTATCTTTAATTTGATATACATATCCACTATAAATTGTTGTAATAGTCTCTCAGAAAGTAATATTAGAGATAGTTTATCCTCTCTTATTTGAAAATGGTAGCAATAAAATTCATGATAAAATACATTTCGTGGATTTTGTGCCTTTACACCTGTGTTTGATTATTCATATTAATTACATATATTTTTTCATGGAAGGTATATTTTGAATTTTTGATAAATTAGATTATGTATTTAATTTTAAGCAATAATATACTGACCTTATCCCTCTCTTGCAATGATATTCTCTGTTGTTCTCTCTATGATCATTTGCAGACTTTGATCCTCATTTGTAGTGTTTTATTGATTCTTATTTCAATCTTGTATCTTTTTGATATCCTAATGCCATCCACTCTCCTCTTGGAAATAGAATTGGATATTGCAATGCATTATAGCATCCATAGAAGTATTTGACTTTGTATCGTTGTCCTGGATGAGCCTCTACAATTCTTTCTCTATCTAATGTTCCATTTGAGTTATTGCCTTCAACCCATATACCTACCACATCTTCTTCTGTTAAAGCTTCATATTGATGATTTGTTCTTGTATTCCTTTTTTTGATCCATATGTTAAGGTTATCATAGGACTCATAAGTATTAAGTCTATGGAATACCTTAACATAAAGATTTTCTTCTAGATTCTTTATTAGCCTCCTTATATTTTCTTCACATAAAGTCACATTCTTCATTGTCTTCATTCTATTTTGCACCTCATTAATGGAGTCATAGAAATACAATTGAAAATATTGTGGAATCTCATCTGTTGGTACTAATTATAGCAAGGCATGGTATATTTGTCCTTGTGCTTTAAATATGTAAACTTCATTTCTATTTCATGCTAGTTCCTTGTCCAAATTGATACCCAATGATGTGAATACAAATAAATTATTATATAACCTATTATTTACTTGGAATTCCTTTGCTTCTTATGAGTTTAAAGAGAATAATTGCAATAATTCTTCAGGTACATAGGCTTTAGGTAGTTTAACCTTTCCTGTTTAGCAGTAAAATATTTATGGTTCATGCTCAAATCATTTTATCCCATAATAGTTGCAATTTGAAACTTGTTTCAGCTTATATAAGGTGGAGAATATAGACTCATGTATTTTGTTTCCTTCAAGTTAAGTTCGTAAGCGTTAAAATCATTATTATAATAATATTGATATTAATATTTTAAGAAATTTTATATTTACCTTCTATTCCTTGTACTTCCAATTGATCTTTGTATAACTATTGTATTCTTTACCACTTTGTATTTGGATTTTCATTATTCAATGTTTCATTTACATGTAAACTTGTGATGTTTCTTTTTTGTTCTCGTTCTGTTCTTTTCATATTATTTCTTCTTTTCTGCTCATCAATCATAACTTTTTACTTATTTTTAACCTGAAAAAATATTATAAATTTGATATTTTATAGGTAAAAAAGTGATATGAAATTTGATAACATCATTTTATCTTACCATTTTTTATCTTTGTAACTTTAAATTATAGATTTGGATGATTGTTATGGTTGAAGTCATTTTTACCATATATCATGATAGAATTAGAATCATGAATTTATAATTGAATAATTTTAGTTTTTATATTCAATATATTAATAGTTATATAAAAAATCAAAAATTGAAAACATAAAGTATTAATTCTAATGGCCTTTATACAATATAATGTAATTAATAAATATAATTGCAATCATAAATTAAGAATATATGAATGATACTAATAAAATATTATGATTAAAATATAATTGAAATAATATTTTTTAGGTAATAAAATATACTTTGAACTAATGAAGATATTTAAATATTTAAAAAATTATTTTTAATTTATTATAATTTTTTTAAAAAATTAACATTAGAATACTAATTTACTAATTTAAAAAATATAATTCTATCTAGCAACATTATCAAACTAATATAACGTCAAGTCAATAACATTCATAGAATAATATATTAAACATTATATTATCCATAACACGATATAAAATCTATAATATATTTATTATATATCAATTGATATACATTAACTAATTAGTCAATACAATAATTATAAATTAATAGCTTTGTTATGTGTACTAATTTAGATTTTTAATTTTTTAATTTTACTATTAAAATAAACAAATTGAAAACATAAATTAGGTGCATAAATTGAAAACGTAAATTAGTATTATTAATTTATAATTACTATATTATTTATATTTTATATTTTATATTATATATATTATTTTTATTAGATAAATATTACTAATTATATTTTTATTTGTTAGGAAATAATTATTTTATATTTTATATTATATTCTTTAATTTATACTATTTATAAAAATAAAAACTACTAATTTTATTTGTACTTATTAGCTACTAAATTTTATTCAAAGATAATTACTACTAATTTTATTTTTATTTATTAATAATTAATTATTTTATATATTATATTATCTAATTTTAATCTAAATATTTTTTAATAGTAAATACTATTATTTTTTTAGTAGATAAATATAAATAAGAAAATAAATTTTTATTTAATATAAATTAGTCCACCAAATAAAGTTATCAATTGTGACTATTGTATTATTTTATATTTTTATTAAAATTTTTTAATTTAAATATTACTTTTTAAAACTTATCAAAAATAAATATAACAATGAATTTAACAAATATAAATAATTAAATAAATTTTTATTTAATGTTAATAAGTAAATAAAATAAATTTGTTAATATTAATTAGTATAATATTAAATTAAATTAGATTTTATGTAATTATCTTATTAAATTTGAAAAATGGATACTTTAATATGAATTAATATAATATCAAATAATTATATCACTATTAAAATTAATAAATTAAAAATGTAAATTAATGTAAAATTTAAAAATAAATACTACTCATTTTATTTGTATTTATTAGCTACTAAATTTTATTCAAAGTTAAAAATTACTGATTTTATTTAAATATAAATAATACTCATTTTATTTCTATTTGTTAACTACTAAATTTTATTTAAAGTTAAAAATTACTAATTTTATATATATTTATTAATTATTAAAGTATATTCAAAGATAAATACTTCTAATTTATCATTAATTACATATTAATTATTAAATATCTTATTAAAATTTACCAATTCAATAATATTCATAGAATAATATATTAAATAATATATTATCTATAACATAATATAAAATCTATAATATATTATAATTTGTAACTTTAATAAATATCTCATAAAATATAAATTAATTATTAATTAACAAATACAAATCAAATTAGTAGTATTTATATTTGAATAAAATTTATCTAGGTAAAAAAAATTAGATAATATAATATAAATTATAAAACAATAAGTAATTAACAAATATAAATAAAATTAGTAATATTTATCTTTTATTATTTTATTATTTTTATTTATTAGATTAATTTTTATATTTATTTTTGATAAATTTTAAAAAGTAATATTTATCTTTGAATTAAAATTAAAAAATTAATTTTTATCTTAATGTAAATTTTAAAAAATAATATTTATTTTTGAATTAAAATTAAAAGAAAGGGATATACTTATATTTTCATTTCCCTTTTTCCTTTTTAATAAATATATGATATGATATGATGTATTTTTAAAAAATCTCATTTTTAATTCTGTCATGTTTTATTGATATTAACCTACATATCATATTATATAATAAATATATTAGTTATAATTCTCGACAAACGTTTGAAGTTTGCTCTTTCACAACCTTAGCCCTTAATCATCTACAATCGCCTCATTCACTGCCCCCACCGCTTGTCATATCACCATTTGTCCAACCATCCAATCTTCGCGTCTTGCCACCATCATTATTCTTCTTCTCCCACAATGCCTTTGTTATATTTATAATATTTTATATTTATATTATTATTAGTTAATGAATAAATTATATTTTAATATAAAATTTGAAAATAATTAAATAAATATAATTATTCATAATATAAAATAAATTATATTTAAATATATATGTATAATATAGAAATTATATTTTAATTTATACATATAATTATTTTTATTCATAAATTTAACAAAAAATATAATTTATTTTCTTTAATCACTTTATTATCATAATTAAAATATTTTAATCTTATTTAATAAAGATACAATTCAAAATATATAATAACTATATAAATATGTTATTAACCATATTTTAATTTCACATCATATTTTTTATAATTAATTAATAATATTAATTTAATTTAGTTATAATAATGTAGATATCAAAAAATTCAAATTGATTTTTGGACCAATTAAATATATTTTTGATCTATGAAATTAATTAGATTAAATAATTATTTTAATCTAATAAATGAAATATATTTTATAGATCAATTAAATACATATTTTTGATCCATAAAATAATTAGATTCAATTATTATCTTAATCTAATAATTAAATAGATTTTAAACTAATCAAAATTATCTGGTTTATTATCTAAATTTAAATTATTTTAATAGTAAGATAAATACTATTAAAATAATAAATAAATAAGTGATAATTATTTTGAAATGAGGATAGAGGTTAAATATGTAAATTTCTCTCATCCAAATCACTATAAATAGGAGGCCTCTCATTCAGTCCAAAACACATATTTTGGAAGGCACAAGCTACAAGCTCTCTAAACCTTTAAGATCTCAAGATGTTTTTCAAGATTCAATGTATTCTTCAAGTTCATCAAGGAGTTTATTAAGGTGTTCTTTCTCAAAGGTGAAATTTGATTTAAAATCAAACCCCTAAAGCCCTTGAATCAAGTTCTTACTTTAAATTTTGAATCATAAATTTAAATTCTTTATTATAGAATTTTATATTAAAGATTGTAATTCGCTTTAAATTAATAAATTTATTTGTTGCTTAATTTCTAATTTAATATCATTTTGTTTTATAGATTTTATACACTACAAATAAAATTTGATAAAAATCATTTTTTATAAATTAAAACTACTATTATCATTTTTTATATTTATTTTATTTTATATAAAATTAAATTAAAAAATAATTTTTATAAATTAAAATTAAAATTATTTAACTTTTTATGTTTATTTTATCTTATATAAAATTAGATAAAAATTAATTTTTATAAATTAAAACTATAATTGTTAATATTTTTATTTTTATTTTATTTTATATAATAATTTATAAATTAAAATTATTACTATTGAACTTTTTCTATTTATTTTATTTTTTATAAAATTAAATAAATATTTAAATTATTATTATTTAATTTTTTATTTTTATTTAGATAAATAAAAAATATTTATATTTGATTTTAAATAAAATTTTAAAATTAAAATTAATCATAAATATAAATTAAAACCATAAATATAAATTAAAACTATTAAATTAAATAAATTTAGAGGAATAGTGAAATCATATTTTTATCTATCTCCTCTTTTTAATATTTTATGATTATGATATACATAAATATCATATAGATACCATATGTAAATAATTTGATAGACATCATATATATAAATATATATATATATATATATAATAGATAAATATATTTATCATTTTATATAATACTGATATTTTAAAAAATTAAATAATAAAAATATTGATAAATTAAACAATAAATTTTCAACATTTATTTCAACATTTCTACATTTATTGATATTTTATTTTAAAATTTATTAATTTTTCTTTTTATTGTGATAGCTGTTGATGACTTAACAATATGATAACTAGATTGTTTTTATTATTTGGAGAGACATATTTGTCATGTTAAAATTAAATTTGACCTAAAACTATATTTTTTAAAAGTATTAAAAATTTAACATTTTTCAAAACTTAAAAAACGATTTTTTTTTAAAAGAAAAGTACATGCATAATGAAATCAACTCAAGCTCAAATTGGAGCTCGTTTTATAATAAATAACTAGTTTAAACCTAACTCCATGCAATAAATTGCTTTCGCATGGCTAAACAAAGGGTGTAGATATAAATAATGATATGTTCAAATACAACTATTAATGATAGCGCCATTTCTTCTGTAGGAAACAGAAATGGAAAATCTTGGGATCTCTTATATAGACGGTTGAAGTTAAGAAGCTTGAGTACTATGGACAAGACGATGGCAAAAAGAAGAGCATGTAATAAAAATAGCAACAAAGAGAGAAGCTTCGACATGTCAACCACCAGTTCCTATAGTTGCATACTCATTGATTGCAGATAACCAAGACTTCCTGCGGTGTGCATCATTATTCGGAGTTGACCGACGAAGTTTTGACCTCGAACATCTCACCAAATGCTCCCACAGGTTCCGGTCGATAGAACAAGGAACTGAGGATGGACTTGTATCTGGAGTTCCCATACAACCTCTAGCATTGAATTTAAATGATGGGAACTTCTGACAACTCAAGGAGCGGAGTGAAGATGAAAGAGGAGAAAGTCTAGTGCATCCGGGCTTACAAAGAGGGGTTGTCATGGAAGGAGTTTCTATCTCCTCACTTGAACATGTGCAGAAAGATAGGGACAAACTTCCTCTACCAATTGTCTTAATTGGCTTGGTTCCTGGAAGCTTCACAAAGGACACCGTGCCATGGTGGCACAGAGGACATGCAACTGAGCCCGGGGGGCTTTGAGCAGCATTGGATGTGCAAAATGTAGAACAAAGATACAATGGACACCATGTGCAGAATTCATGACCACATCCTGCATTATTGAACATTGGATTTATCATAGCTATAGTTTAATGGCTCACAATGACGAGCTTCATGGACTCAGCTGAACTTTCATTGCAATTCCAATCAAATTGTCTTCTCCTATAATACTTGCTTAGTTCCCTCCATCTTTTTTAAAAGGTAGTCCATTTTGATTTTACCCATGGACTAAGAAAGTTAATAAATGAACCATATTTTAGAATTATTTTATTGGAGAATACATGAATATAACAATTAACTAATGAACTAATATCTGAAAAGAAGGAAAGTGAACCATCTGTTTGAGATGCACAAAGAAGGAAAGAAACGACTACCTTTTTGAGATAAGGAGTATTAAAAAGAACATACCTTCTGAAGCAACCGTGCATGCCCTTTCAAGACAAACTACACACGTATCCTGGCTTGTGGGTAGCAAATCCTCATTCTTCCAACCACATTCTCTGGAAATTTCAATAAGCAAATCAGGTCCACCTCTCAAATCAGCAGCGAAGTCAACAACTCGTACAATTACGCACTTCATAGAACTGAACTCATTATAGTCCCAAGGCCAAGTTAATTGGGTTTGATATATAGATTCTCTTTCTCGGTTCTCCATGATATTGGACTACATTTTTGGAAAGATATACAAGAATGAATTTACTGCTCAAGAAAAATAAATGAAGCACATTACTCTAGTTCCATTGTCACTTTAGTAGTTAAATCAACAATGCATTTTTCATGATCAGACTAAACTATTTTATCTGCATTGCCATGAATAAGTATTTGATCTGCACTACGAATAATTCCCTCATTTAAGTTACTTGGAATTAAGAAATGTATGATGTGACTCCTTGGATGATAGAAGTTCTATAAAACATCCACGATTTCTTGAAAACTTTCTACGAATCATAATTCAATTGGAGTTGGAAGAGATGAAATTCAAGAAGAAACTTGCTAGGAAGCAACATGATAGATCAAGTGATAGATGCTTACCAAAATTCAAGGTTTATTGATAACAAATTACACAGCATAAATTTAACCAGGTAGTAAAGCATGACAAATGATATTCACCTAGCAATTTTGAAAATGCTCATAAGAGGAAGAGACAAATACGGTGAAGGAATTATTTGTGGCTGACCTGCCTGCATACTAAGTAATTCCTCAAGTTGATTCCGATGCCATGAACGAGCAACCATTAGAGGTGTCCACCTGAAACCAAAGAAAAATACCAAAGAGAGATTAGAAGAGTTAACAGTCTTCAATTCATTTGATAACGATGAGTAGCATGAAGACCACATGCTCAATCTGTTGCGGATGCATTCCTCAGGAAAACATATGAAAGGAAAAAACATTAATTTGGATCTCTTATTTTTTATTGCTTTTATTAGATAATTTACTATTGCTGTTTTATGGTTATTTCTTTATTAGAAACACAAAAAGTAAGAATCCTATTATCGTAAGGAAACCTGCCTAAAGTAGGAATTCTATTATTGTAAGGAGACATGCCTATTTAAAGGCAATTGGAATGAATAAAAAGGATGGTCAGAATTTAATCAAAACAAGAGATCAGAGTTCTCTCTTCACCATTGAACTCTAAGGTATCAGCCTCCCTTTGAAGAGCTGAATTTCTACACAAAATAGGTCAATTTAAGAACTCCCATAATCGTCCTGTGACTCGATCCCAAACGCGGGATCATAACAATTTGGTATTAGAGCCCAACACGATAGGCGAGGAAATCAGAGATCTATTGCAAGAAGAATGAGCCCTTACCGACTCCAAGCTTTCAGCCATGGAATAGCATCTTGGGGAGAAAATTGCGCAGATTCTTCAAGAACACTTATTTGGTATGGGACTCAGTGTCAACAATCCCACTGTCAATGGAAGTGAAGAGAGCAGTGCGGCTGTCCCAATGACAAACCAACCAACCGCTAATGCTACCGAGGGAGGCCCTATACAGCCTGCTCCACAAACCAGGTACGCAAAATTGGATTTCTCAACATACGATGGCACTGAAGACCCCTTAATCTGGACTCATCGTTGTGAACAATTCTTTGAGAATCAGAATACACCCATGACAAAATAGGTGGGACTAGCAAGTTTTCATCTTTTAGGGGAAGCACAATTATGGTTTTATCAGTTGAAGAGGTCAAAAAATTTGATGACTTGGACAAACTTTTAGAAAAGTTGCTTCCAAAGGTTCCGACCACCTAAATGTAGTAATCCAATGGGTGAATTGGTCACTCTTCAACAAACTGGAACTGTTGAACTCTATCAACGACGGTTTCAAGAAAAGCTGGCTAGAGCTGATGAGCTCATTCTAGAAAATTTGCACGTGGGGTTGTTTATGGCGGGATTGGATGATTCCATCCGATTGGATGTTCAATTACTTACACCACCAGATTTAGCAGCTGCTATGAGCTTGGCTAGAGCTTATGAACAGAAGCTTCAGCTACAAAAAGTCTCTAGTAATCGAAGGACAACATGGCAGACTCCTCGAACAAACTCTGGTAGTTGGGTGATTATGCTGCCAAGAAGTCCCCATGTATCATCTACAACGATTGATAAACCATCAAGCAATCAAGCTCCTTTTTTTAAGCAGTTGACATGAGCAGAAATGGTAGAGAGGAGATCAAAAGGGCTATGCTATAATTGTGATGAACCATATTACGCTACTCACAGCTTTTTTGGTTGGAGTTAGCAGAAACAGATGCTGATCCTCTTGACGACAACTTAGATACTACTCCAGAAATTTCCTTAAACACTATTAATGGACACCCTCATGGCTGAACTATGCAATTGCAAGCTCTCATCAATGGATTGGCTTGATTGATTTAGGGAGTACTCACAACTTTTTAAGCTCTAAAGCAGTTCAAAGTTTAGCACTTTGTGTTCACTCTTTGCCGAACACAAAAGTCTCCATTGCCAATGGAGAGAGAGTTCCGAGTTTGGGAGTTTGTAGACAAGAATCGTTCTCTATTGCTAGCCATAACTTCTCTGCAGATTTTTATGTGATTCCCTTGGGTGGATTTGACATGGTCTTGGGTATTAAATGGCTTGATTGATTCAGGTAGTACTCACAACGTACACTCGATGGTTACGGTCACCTTAGAAGATCAGATGTTGGAAAGCCTTTTAACTAAATTTGGGGACTTGTTCCACGAGCCAATCGGTTTACCAGCCATCAGGACATGTGACCACTACATCTATTTACTACCTGGAACAACCACTATAGTTGTCTGTCCATACCGATACCCCCATCGACAAAAAAGACGAGATTAAAAGTCAACGCACCTAGATGCTCCACAAGGGTTTATTCGGCCTAGTCAATCCCCTTTTTCTTCTCCTCGTTGGTTCCCAAACAAGATGGCTCTTGGTGACTTTGTATTGATTACCGTGAATTAAATATTAAAATAGTAAAGGACAAGTTTCCATTCCAGTGGTGGATAAACTATTAGATGAGTTGAATGGTGCCTGTTACTTCACTAAGTTGGCTCTTAAATCGGGTTATTATCAAGTTTGCATGTCCCCTGCTGATGTAGAGAAGACCGCTTTCCGTACACACCATGGGCATTTTAAGTTCCTTGTAATGCCCTTGATGAATGAGGTCTTCCATGAGCTTCTACGACATTTTGTCTTGGTTTTCTTTGATGACATTTTGATCTACAGTATGACTTAGGAGGACCATTTGGTCCATATGAGAAAGGTCTTTACTTTATTGCATGCTCACAAACTTTATTTGAAGCGTTCTAAGTGTTGTTTTGCATCTCCACAAGTCGCATATTTGGGCCACACTATATTAGTTGCAGGTGTAGGAGTGGATCTGAGCAAGGTTCAAACTATTTAGGACTGGCCTCAACCTCAGTTTATCACTTCACTCCGTGGATTCTTGGGCTTGACGGGTTATTACCGCAAATTTATTTGTGATTATAGAGAGTTGGCTGCTCCCTTAACTTCTATGCTTGAGAAAAATTCTTTCCAATGGAGTGAGGCAGCCTTGGATGCATTTGACAAGTTGAAATACAAATTATCTGTTGCTCCAATATTGCAATTACCAGATTTTACAAAAGACTTTATTGTGGAATGTGATGCTTCAGGAGGTGGAATTGGAGCTGTTTTGCAACAAGAGGGTCATCTGGTAGCATTTTTCAGTCACCAATTAACTCTCAGACATCGAAAGTTAGCCGCTTATGAAAGAGAATTGATTGGGTTGGCTAAGGTAGTCCAACATTGGCGTCCTTATCTATGGGGACGCCCTTTCCTTAGACAGATCACTATAGCTTGAAATATTTATTGGACCAATGGCTTACCATTCCTCCTCAGCAACATTGGCTTACTAAGCTCTTAGGTTATGATTTCATAGTGGAATATAGAGTAGGTCAACTCAATGCAGCAGCCGATGCATTATCCCATAGAACCATTCCCGACCCCTCATTGTTAAGGAAGAGCTGGAGAGCCTTGAGGAACTAAAACAATTGTGTGCAAAAGTCAAAAATGGGGACTTTGATTCAGATTAGCAACTTCTTGATGGGTTACTCTTGTTTAAAGGCCACATCTTTGTTCTCTCTAGTTCTTCCTTGATTTCCCCCATGCTATTCGCCTACCATGATAGTGCGCATGAGGGAATTCAGAAAACATTACATCGGATTCAATAGGATTTTTATTGGAAAAATACGAAGGGTGATATTGCCTCATATGTGGTTGCTTGTCCAGTGTGCCAATGCAACAAGTCTGAACATTTAAGTCCGGCTAGCCTGCTCCAACCCTTGCAATTGCCAACTCAAGTTTGGGTTGATGTTTCAATGGCTTTTATTGACGGCTTGCCCAAATCTTAGGGCAAATTAGTTTTGCTTGTTGTGGTGGACCGGTTCTCAAAATATGCCCATTTCACTCCTTTGGCTCACCCCTACATTGCTATTCGTGTAGCTCAAGTCTTCTTTGAGCATATTGTTCGGCTCCATGGAATTCCGGAAACCATTACTTGTGACAGAGATATGGTCTTTACTAACACTTTTTGGAAGGAATTATTTCGCCTTCATGGTGCTAAGCTGCAGTTCTCTTCAGCTTATCATCCCCAAACGGATAGTCAAACCGAAATGGTCAATCGTACGATAGAAATGTATCTTCGTTGTTTCATGGGAGATTATCCTTGCAAATGGGTTCCTTGGGCTGAGTACTATTACAATACTTCCTTCCATTCAGCCCTTCGCACCACACCATTTCAAGTTGTCTATGGTCGTGCGCCGCCTCGGTTGCTTTCTTATACACTACGTTGTACTCAAGATGACGTTGTTGAGATTGCTCCTGTGGATAGAGACAAGGTCTTGCGAGATATTCAAAACCACCTACTTCAAGCCCAACAATGAATGAAGGACTACTATGACAAAGGTCACCGTGATGTTGCATTTGCTCCTGGAGACCTCGTTTGGCTTCATTTACACCCATACAGGCAGCAATCTATCCGACTGTTTGTTCACTCTAAGCTATCTCCATGGTTTTATGGACCATTTCCAATTATGCGGCGCGTTGGACAGGTAGGTTATGAACTCAAATTGCCTCGCGATAGCCGCATCCACAATGTTTTCCATGTCTCTCTGTTGAAAGCATTTAAAGGTGACAAGCTGCCTCCGATTACTGAATTACCTCCTACAGAAGATGGAAAAATTGTTCCTCTTCCTACGGTGCGAGTTAACCATGACACAAAGGAACTTCTTGTTCGTTGGGCAGGATTACCTGCATTAGATGCCACTTGGGAATCTGTCGACCATTTCCAACTAGCCTATCTGTCATTCGAGCTTGGGGACAAGCTCTTTCTGCAAGCGAAGGGTAATGTTGTGAATGCATTCCTCGAGAAAACAAATGAAAGGAAAAAACATTAATTTGGATCTCTTAGTTTTATTGCTTTTATTAGATAATTTACTATTGTTGTTTTATAGTTATTTCTTTATTAGAAACATAAAAAGTAAGAATCCTATTATCGTAAGGAAACCTGCCTAAAGTAGGAATTCTATTATTGTAAGGAGACATGCCTATTTAAAGGCAATTGGAATCAATAAAAAGGACGGTCAAAATTTAATCAAAACAAGAGATCAGAGTTCTCTCTTCACCATTGTTAGCCTCCCTTTGAAGAGCTGAATTTATATGCAAAATAGGTTGATTTAAGAACTCGCATAATTGCCTTGTGACTCGATCCCTAATGCAGGACCATAACACAATCCGTGACAAAATTATTAATTTCTCGATGTTTGTAATGACCATAGAGGTTCCATCATTATTGGCTTTCATTCTCAACTTCCAAGCTATTGAACTGTACTGGTTTTATAAAATGACCTCATTGTAGTCATATAGCTACCACAAGAATTCACCTTAATTATTTTTCGCAGCAAATCACTAACATTTCTAAATGCTAACTCTTTGTTGGAGATACATTATTAAAGAGTTCATCATCTTTAATAGCCTACAAATTTCAAAATATGTTTCTTAATTGCAGGATTCTTATTACTAGAGAGTTTATGTTAGTAGTCTGCCTATTTTAATTGAATTCCTTATTTATAGATCATCCTACTTTCCCTATTAGTTATTATGTATTTTTGCAGAGGCTTCCTTCGATATGCCATGATCTATCTTCTCCATGGCACAATTCCAAAACCATGATAAGTTGTAGCACATTCCCTAGTCATGTGAGATTCAAGTTTGCATGGGAAGTGGAGATCCTTCAGAGATCTTGGTGGAAGTTTGTTTGTAATAATTCATATCTAAGCTCTAGAGGCATCTATACCAGTGCCATAAAGAACATCGTCTTAACAACATTTCGAAAAAATTTAGTGGTGATTGTGAAGAGAGCAAGAATGAAGGTAAAAGGTGAAAAGGCTGAAGCATTTCCAGGAGACAAAAGAAGGGGAGAGTGGTTATACTGAAGTCACGGAAGGTGGAAAGCACATTATTGAATAAGAGATCTCAATTTGTGAAAAGCGTGTTCCCAAAAAAGAGAGATTTAAGAGAGCTCTCATCTTGTAAAATTAAACTCAGAGGTTTGCATGGTTTCTGCTGATGTGCCTTGATTATCTATGGCATAAATCCAGAATTATACACATTATAAACAAAAAAGAAAAAACGGGACTATTTCCTTCGTCTCTCAAATTCAGAAACAAGCTAATTATTACTTTTAAGAAAACAATTTCTATGCTTAGCATTTTTCTATGATATAGTTGTAACAGACAGAAACTGCTGAAAAAGGAAGAAAATTCTAAATGAAGGTGACAACTTGAATTTATGAGCTTTATCTGAAAAAGATGACTAGTTGAATACATACCCATTTGCATTTTCAGCAGTCAGACTGGCACCTCTGGCAATCAACATCTGAACCATTATAGATATGCAGATGGTAAAGCTTCAGCATAATTACAAGCTCATGATTTCATTCAGATTTTTTTATTTATATATATTTCTTCTTTAACACAATACCTACTTGACAACATCGTGGATTTCCACCACATGCAGCATAATGAAGAGCATTGCTTCTGGCACCTGAAAAGAGATCGAAAAAGCAACATTAACATATACACACAATTAGAATGGTGGTTTATTTGTAAGATTTATTTCAAACAACATTAGGCAACAACATTTCCAAGTTTATTTTATAAGGAGGGAAGGAGTGAACTCACCCCAACTGAACCTTAGATTGACAAGGAAGAATGAACAAACACAAAATATCCCGCAGCTTAACTATGTAGCTAAACGTGTTGCTATACTTCAGCTTAGGTAATACTGAAGCCAATTCCTGGCATTAATGGGTATAATGTCTGTGTAATCAAATGACTTCAAATAAAATTCCAAATATCATGATGTTAAAATCTTCTAGGTGCCGCCGAAAGAGGGCACAAAATGCATCATTACTAAGGTTATACAAATTTCAATATTATATACAAGAGACAGGTGTCAATCATCAACTAATTTGAGACCAAAAAAGTTTAGCAGTAACATTAATTGCAAGAGCAACTCCATTGCTGTTCATATAAATTCATCTGGTTTCAAGGAAACAAGGGCTAGATAAACATTTCAAATAAAAATGTAAAAGATCAGATAGCCACCTATTAGATCTATTGTAGTTCCATCTTCCACAGTAACATCAGAAACAGAAGCTCCCACATCCAATAGCAATTGCATGGTTTCGACATGCCCATTTAGCGCTGCCATATGCAGAGCAGTGATACCTCCATCAGCTGGTCTGTTAATTACCTCATTCAGAGCACTGGTGAAACCAATATAGAACAGAAAGGAAAATCAAGATAGCACACTAGCAATGAAAATAAATAACAACACAGAATAAGAACTTGGATGAAAGTACTTCTCATCGAACTCAGCAATTGGTTCACCATGGTATGATCTCTTTGTCAATATGTTCCAACAATCTGGGACGCTGGGTATATAATCTGCAAGGAGGAGGCGTATGCAACGGGTATGACCATTCAGAGCAGCCAAGTGCAGAGCAGTGCCTCCATTAAGATAATCTGATCTATGAATCTGAGGTTCAGAAATCCGCAAACTCGTCGTGATCTTAAACTTGAAGTTTTTCAAATTATTTGTAGCCTTTATAACAAGATAACATGAATGAAAGTTATAAATTTGCTTACATTGGCTTTGGAAAGTAGCAGAAGAAGAACAACCTCCCAGTGACCATGTTGACAGGCTTGCATCAAGGCAGTCTGTTTGAACAAACAAATTAACTCGGCTATTCTATCATCAAAAGGAGCCCTAAACTGATTTTCAATATTACAGCCGATGATTAATCATTCAAAGCAAAGGATATAAGACCAACATAATGATGAACAATACTTCCAAAGTGTAGCAACAATGCTAAGATTTACCTGACCACGATAATTCCTCAGATTAATGTCTACTATCTAACAATATGTAAACAAACAATCATGATATTAGGGTTGTAAATGATTCGAGTTGGATCAACCATTAGCTAGCTTCAGCTTGACTATTATCGAACTAAGCTCAAGCATAACCTACTTAATTTGTTGCATGCATCATGAACTTAATGGAGTCTATGAGCTCAACAAATATAAAACATAAAACAAATTATTTACTATTTTACTTCCAAAATATATAAGTTTTGCAAGTATAATTATAATATAATATAATATAAAAATTTTATGATTTAAAATTAATAAATAAATTTAAATATATATTTTTATACTTATGCAACAATAAATATGTAAATTATATATTCAAAATTAAATTATTACTACTTAATTAATAAGTTAGCTTAAAAATTTATATATCTTAAGCTTAAGTGAGTTAAAATTTAACTTCAACCTAGCTCTTTGTTAAACAAATCTTACCGAAGGAGATTTTATTAGATCAGATTTCAACTCAGTTTATTTACGACATGTAGCACATAAAATGGTAACTTCGAATTGGCAAATCAATTGAATATATGAAGTACCTCATGGTGACCTTGAGCAGCAGAGTAATGCAGTGGTGAGTTTCGAACTTCAAAAGTAGAGTATCTCGCAAGTCTTGGATTACATTCCAACAAGGCCTTAGCTTCTTGAAGATCTCCATCTCTTGCTGCTGAAACTAAACGCTCCCCAGATGCAGAACAACCAAATGAATTACCCATCATGCTTAGAAATTTCATTACTTCCCACTACAACTATAATGATCTTAAACAATGTAAAAAGATTAGACTTTTTCTAACTATTCTCCTTCAAAAGCTCTTCTCGCCGAGGAAAGGAAACATTCATCAGCTAACACAAAATGTGCTTGGCACCTTTCCATCTACCAAACCATAATCACTACCCAAAAAGCTCACTGACTTTTTGATGATTCCTAAGACGAAAACTCTGAATATATAGACACATGACGACGTCCAAATGATTATAAAAACAACAAAAACGAAAGGAAATCGTAATCTCTAATAAGGTGATTTATTGAGAAGTTGGTTAAATAATCTCGTGAAGTAAGAGAAACCCAACAAACATTATCTTACAACAATGTCATCCAAATCAATTTTCAACCACACCGTCCCCCTTTTGGTTTACTCTTCCACCAAATTCGATACAGTAGAAACAGACAAATAAACAAATTCCCTCTTTCGAAAGGAAAAAGGAATGAAATGCCTATGATCTGCTGACTTCCTAAACAAAAATGACTATAGATTCCCCCTTCCTATATCATTATTTTATCGAATGAAGATCTTATTCAGACCCATTTGACATTTAGCTTCAAAGATTTAAATTTCTGCAATAGATTATCCAAAATATATACAAGAAATCAAAACCCAAATAAAAATCTCAGGTACCCAGTGTGAAATTTAGGATAAGGAATCAAAATTTTTAAAATTTCTTAAAAAGGATCAATGCTTGTTTGAATGAATGAATGTTCTACATACTATTCATTTAGTTGGATTACACTAACAACTCTTTTAATACGAAAGCAACTTTTTTAATATGAAAGAATTGCTAGTATAACTCTTCTATAGGAGACTAGGAACAAGTTATTGACAAAACTTTATTAAGTTTTTTGTTTGATTTTATAAATGTATGTTTATAATATAATTATGGATGTTGCTTAATATTTGGTATGATACTTAATGGTATCCTATTTATCTGTTTTATGTTATCATATGAATTAACATTTATTTTATAGGTAATTTAATTCTTTACTCATTAATAATGAATAATTTATTGTTTTATGAATGTATGCTTTTATTGCTTCCCCTATTTGCAAATGTATTGTGATTTTTATCATGATTTTATTTTGTATCACGCATCTCTTCTCTATTCCTTTCTCATATTTATAATTTGTAATTCATATACTTGGGGTCTTTCAAGTTTAACATTCTACTTGGGTTGATTTGATCATATTTCTTTGGTTTATACCAATTGATGACTTTATTACGATCTTATCATAGATTTGTGCATTGGTTGAGGGAACTCTTTAGAAGGATTGCTCTTTGCCCTAAATAGTTAGTAATATGGCTATGAAACATTCTATATGAATTAACATCTTGTTCATAAGTCAATATATATAAATTGATAAGTATTCAATAATACATTAGTTCAAATATATTTGATTACATACATATTGATAAATATATTATATTATATTTATTTTGATTATCTAAAGAATGTAATATAATAATTATTATATTATATCTTTAATTATGTCTTATCAAATATGATCTAATTATTTTTAAAATAATATTTTAAAATAAAAAAGAATTAAATTAGATTAAATCATATTATATAAATATAATAACATGTAAATGCTTTTTGAATCAAACTTATCATAGAAAATAATATTTTTCATGGTAATATATATTTTTTAACTTAATATTTAGAAAATTTAGATTGTATTGTATTAAATAATAAATATATTTATATAAATAAATCATATAAACTACAAATTTATTCATGTATTTTATTGTTGTTCTAAATACATGTATTTATTGATTGAAATACATCATCAAAATATTAATCTAATAGTAAAAAATGAGTAACAAGTTGAAAACATATAAGAAAAAATAAAACATTTTATATAAAAACGAAAAAACGATCAAGAATTAATAATTATAACATTTTGAGACTATAAATCGAAAGAATAATTATGTATTGCATACAACTTAGAATTTTATTTTCAATTTATTTGAAAAGTGATGGTATAATTCTAAAATTACAATTTATTTATTTGTATTATCTTTTTTTTATTTATATTGAAAATGAATAAATTATGATCTTAAAATAATTATCAATTTTTTAGTAAAAAATATTTATTTAAATATTCAAATTATATATAAAAAACTAAAATTATAAATATTATTATGAAATAAAATTGAAATTTTTTAGTTTGATTTATATTATTATTTCTTCTTCAATATCAAAAACAAAATTTAAATAGATAATGTTATGGGATTAATCTATGCTAATTTTAATTGTTTGTTTCAAATACAATTTTGATCTTTTAATTATTTTAAATTTTAAATTAATTATTAATTTTTATTATATAAAATGATATAAATCCTATTTGGTCTCACATATGACCTTATTCTTATTTATTTTTCAAATAAAAATTTTAGACTCCATTCGACTCCTCGGGAAAGCAAGTCTGCCTTCACCACTCGTTGCCTTGTACCGTTGACCGTTAATGATTCCTGGTGGATAGATGCTAGGTACAATCTTATATCAATGATTCCATTCAATTGGATAGGCTATGGACAACGTTAGGGAGGGAAGACTTTAGCCTATTCTTACCGGACTAAAGCCCATGTAGCTAACTATAGCAACATTTCAAAACTAGGACCTTTTATTCGCATGCTATATGAATCTTTGTCCTATTATATTAGTGGATTTGTCTAAATCCATCACTTTTCTCATTTTGTATTACTCTGTTAAGAGTTAGAATCCTCTCATGATTTTATGATGGTTGCATAACTCATGCCTATTCCATTAGCATTCTTTTATTATAGCAATATGATCATGTTATTTTGCTCTTCTAAGAGTCAAAATCCTTTCATGATTTTGTATTGGTTGCATAACCTCATGCCTATTCTATTAGCATTCTCTTATCATAGTAATATAATCATACCGAAATGCTATCAAATTTTTATCATAATCCCTCATATGATCCGACAACGTTCATCTTTTGCTTGCTTCACATGCTAAAAGTATCATAACAATCAAATCATATTATAATTTTATCATACAAGAGTTATGTTAGCAACTATTTCTCTTGATAAATAGTTATTAGCATAAGTGTTAAAGCAAGTACCAGTTGCTAACATAATTTTCAACAAAAACTTAAATAAAATACAAACAAAGAACAAAGTTCATAGGCATAATACCAATTTTAATTATATCATCAATGATACATGAAAATAATGAGAAGAGGAAGAGAAGAGGGTAGAGGACATCTTTCCTTAGAAAGGATACAAATTTCTTAAAATGTTTTATCAATATGTGATTTTAACCATATTGTCTTATATCTAATGGAAATGATTATCAAATAAATCATTCCATTAAAACAAATCATAAAATCAAGAAGGAAAGAACACAAAATTTCCATTATACATATTTCATAATTAATCTAACATGAAAACAATGAATATATCACAGATAACATGATATCCAATCAAAAAGCATAAACAAATAAATAATGTTAGAGGAATTCAAAAAGAGTTGGTGTAACTATTTATTGGTATAAAGTTATGCTCACAATTTTATTTAACTTTTGGGTAAGTTCTTGGGCTCACATAGTTTTTTATACTCTTTAAATGAATTTTTAAGAAAATAATGATTCAAAAAATAGAAAGATGTTCTTAGAATTACCTTAATTAAGCTTTTTAATCTTGTTGAGTTTTCCAAATAAAATGTTTTTGTATGTCTTTTAAAAAAAATTTTGAATTAAAAAAATTCTAACAATTAAAAATACTTTTTAGATTTTTTAACCTTTTAAGAAAATAATTATAAAGGAAAATACTTTTTAATTTTGACAAAACTTTGAAACTTAAAACTTAATTTTTTAAGAAAAATTTCTTTTAAAGTTTTTAATAAAATTTTTTACTTAATATTCAAAATAGAAAAGAATATATAAAATAATATATTCAACCATTTTCCTCTTTTTTTCCAAAAAATAAAGCTCTCCTTTTTGTAGGAACGTCTAGAGATCGAAAATCATTAGCTTTCTAATGTAGGAAAATGATTATTTTTGACTTGTAGTAAAAACTTACACTTGTAATTTTTTGAAAAATTATTGGCACAACTATTTTATCAAGATTTTAAAAATTAAAAAAGTAGAATATTTTGATTCTTTGAAAGATTGGAAATTACATTAATCACTAAGAAAAAAAGGTCCAAATAAAAAATCTAGTGCTAACAGTTATCCTTTGTTTGGATACATTTTATTTAAACAATGTTGAATAAAATGATTTCGTGATTTCGTACATGATTTTATTAATGATGCTACACTAGATATTAATTTGCAATAAAAATGATGAATTCATTAGATCAATGATAATTTAATGAATTTAGAAGCTTACCTATTAAATTTCAAAAATTTTAAGACATTTTAGCAATTTTTTGGAACACATAATCCATACTTTCCAGCTTATACATATGACATCTTGAATTAAATAGCAAAAAAAAAAAAGTCAAAATCAAATTTCATATGCTTTAATTGCTAATATGGTAAATTTAAAAACTTTAGATGATTTTAGCTTTTGGCTTATGCTTTTTAGTTTCACCAAAGTTTAGAAGTTTATTTAAAGTTATCCTTTTACATTTTGTTTAACCTTTAATATTCTTTAAATCCTTTTGTATACCATATTATTAACATATCTTAATTAGTATATCATAAACTTTTAATATTCTTCATATCCTTTTGGATACCATATCCGCAATATACCTTAATTGTTATATTATAATAAAGCTTAATTATCATTTAGTTACATTTTATTTAGTCTTTTCATTTTCTCTAATTAATGTTATCATACGAAATACATTCATATTATATTTGAAATTATTTGAATATTAAATTATAGCTTTTTATATTCTTTATATGCTTATGTTTTTAATATATATATATATATATGTAATGTGCAAAATCTATAAAATAAAATAATATTGAATTGGAAATTGAGCAACAAATAAATTTTGATTAATTTAGAGTGGATTACAATCTTTAATATAAAATTTTTATAACAAAGAATTTAAATCCTCTAATTCAAATCTCGAAAACAAGAACTTGTGTAGACCTTGACTTTTCACCTGCTCATTACAATTTCAGGTTTTTTTCAATTTAGCTTAGTATAGGACCCTGATGTCGATCCCGATTTGAATACATGCCTTTTAGTCTCCCACGAGTGCTCTTGACATGCGGAGCACATTACATTTTACTTGTGGAAGGTAAAGCACATAACATGCATTTTCTAATATATGGAGCACATAGTGCTACATGTTATGCATGTTTAATAGATATATGCATGGTGCATAACCTCTTTCCATAAAAATCTAACATGCTCCATATGTCACTATGCATTTATAATATAAATGAGGTTTGATGAGCATGGGGTGCACATCCTAATATGCCTAGGTTGGGTAATGCACATAGGTGGATTTCTAGTATAAAGGTCTTAGACTTGCAAATATCATGCATATGGAGCAAGACTTCATCATTTGTCTCAACATTGTACAAATTGATTGCTTTCCCCTTATCCTTCACAAGAGTTGGTAGGGTGATGAAATCTCCAGGATTGAGAGCCTTCCGAATCTATTGTTGTAATAGAGTCTTGAAGTCATTGGTCAATAGCTTGGCTATAGACTAATCAATAAGTTGTTGTACCGCAGCAAGTGAAGTATCATCAAACACTGAGTAGAAAGTGTCTGATGGAGAAGTAGCATTCTTAACAACTATGAGTCTGACATGGTTTGCACATGACAGAGAGAGTTAGCATGAATACATATGTATGGGTATACGATTACAAGTGATGCATATGATGTGACACGTAGGATGTATGCATGGCCTATGCTAGGAAACATCTAGCATTATGGTTGTAAAAGAAAGCTATTAGTAAAAATTATGCATGAGCATGCATGTATGTGTATTGGACAGATCTCAAGCTTTGACAACACTTTAAGAGAATAGACAATGATGCCAAAACCATCATCCACCATGACATAAAGGGTGGAGAAGTTCATGATATGTACCCTAATGAAGAGTGCCTTATTATGACAGATACCCTTGACCGGTAAATCCTTATTTAAGAAAGTGATCATGTTAGATCGTAACTCCCAATTCACTAACTGACTTTTCATACTGAAGGCAAAGGTAGATGGAGAAATTCTTATGCTAGAGAATGCTTTGACGATGGCCCGTAAATGCTATTAGGAGAATAGCACCAAGTTCTAAATGTTGATGTTAGCCTATGTCTTCAACTGCTTGATGACAACATTATTAAGCTGAGCAACCTTATCAACAAGTTGTGGAGCTGGAACACTGCTTAGACCAGCCTCATCCCTGATGGGACTAGCCTCTATTAGCTTCTTTGAAGCATCTAAATTCTTCCCCAGGTTGGGAGGAGTGAATACCTTACCAGTATGAGTCATATTGCAAACTTGAGAGGACATCTTGTTAGCACCTAACCCTTTCTGCTGCTTAGGAGACTTAGATACTGGCTTAGTTGCCTTGGGAGTACCGATCGACTTACCTTTCTTAGAACCCCAGACTTCTAAGTAGCTGCAAACTCATCCTTTGAACTATCATACCATATGTTAATGGCACCAATATCAAACCCACCCCAGGCCAAAAACTGATAATAGGTAACTGAGCAATCTCTTTACTGCCTAGGGGAGAGTAGGAATTAAGAACTAGGGATTATGGCAACCTTGATTAGAGCATATAGGTGCACTTGGCTTTGTGGTAGTTAAGCAATGGGTTTGTCTTGGTAGAGGGTTTGTACTTCTCAGGATCTTCAAGCTCACCCGAATCAATTAGGTCCTGAATGACCCACTTGAGAGAGTGGCAGTCATCAGTGTTATGGTCATGATGCTGGTGGTAATAGCAGTAGGTTTTGGTGTCCACTGAGGTTGGGGGTGATGCTTTAAAGTTTAACTCAAGTGGCTTAATAAGTTTGGCTTTGAGAAGATGCTCAAAAACCTTGGAAAGTGGCATCCTAAGATTTGAGTACCTTCAGGACTGGGTAGTGTTTCAAAGTATAAGATTCAATATTTGCAGGGCATTGATGTAATAGGCATTGATGTAATAAGATTTGTGTTATATTTTGGTGTATGTAGTGGTTTTGGGTTTAAGGAATGAAGGATCCTTCTTTTTCAGCCCCTTGGTCTACTTAATCCTTGGCCAACAGAGTAGATGTCCTTATAAGTATGGAAGGTCTGATACTTCAGCTTATCTTGGTACAGTGGCAGTGACCCCATAATAAACTTATTAATCATGTCTGATTCTGATGACTTTTGCCTCACCAGTGCAGCCTTATCCATCCACTGGCTAAAGTAGTCCATTAAAGACTTATTATTAGCCTTCTACTTCACCATCTCTAGATCTAGCAGAGTAACATCGAATTAGGATTTGAACCCATACTACTTGCAAAAAGTAGTGCAAAGACGCTTCTACTCAGCCATGGCATAAGCATAACATGGTATAGTATACATCATATAGCAATGATAAAATAAGCATAGTAACACGAATGAAAAATAAAGCACGGTGAAAGGGATTAAAGAAGATAGAGGATACATGAGGGATTTAGGGCCAAATCATACAAACATGAGAGAATAAAACTATTCTATTAGATAGGATCTTCATAAATACAAAAAAAAAATCAAGACATTAAGCACTGTCTCATCCACTCAAGAAAAAGTCAACCTTAGGCAACATGAGTCAAAAATGCATAAGTGAAAATGTAAAAATACAAGCAAAATTATTAGTAGCAAATGAAATTTAGGACTAGATCGATTAATTCAATACCATGTATCAATATGAATCAAGAGCTGAAGTCCAATGAATGTAATGGCAACAATCATGAAAAAGTGAATAAACACAAGTCGGATCATGAAAATCATGCAAAAATAATCAATTTAAGGTAAAATCGATCAATAGCAAAATTGGACTTTTTAAAGATCATATGAAACATCACTTAGAAACAAATCGATGTCCATTCAGATGACATTAATTGAGTAATTAAATGATTTAATAGTAAACTCATAAGTAATTGATCATGGCACAACAAATTGGGAGTCACTAATGTCACTAAATGCCAATTGGAGATAGAAAATTCATCCAACCAAAGCCAATCATGTCATACATCATAAATTAAATAAGCATTTAACTTGATAAATTAATTTTAAAGCTAAAATTAATGAAATATGAATGATATATGATGAACTCAGATCATTAGGGCTACTGTGAAGCCTCTAATGTTATTAAGAACTTTAATGAATATTAAGAAACAAGCAAAAACCAAATGAAAATGCAATTTTCTAGCAAAATTAGAACTGATGTGCATAGCACATCACATGATATACGCCAAATGTAAGCTATGTGTGGTGCACATCATGTGATATGTGTAGCATGTAGTGAAGCAGATCTAAAGGAAAATGCATTTTTAAGCAAAAACATGAAATCCAACGCAAATCTCAATAGATTTACAACAACCATAAATCATTTAGACTATAAATAAGCATTGGTAATCATCAAAACATGCATGATTGAAGCCAACCATCAAGAACAACCCAACAAACACAAACCCATAATGAAATCAAATGAAAAATAAGTAGAAAATAGGCATTTAACTTATAAACATAGATTATGCTTCTATAATCTAGATTCCAAACGTGATTACAGCTTTAAGTAGGGTTGATTAGTCACTAATTCTAAGTTAATTACTTAGTTAAGTGCCTAATTAAATAAGATTAGAATTTGATAAAGTTTAAGTGCAATTAGTGAATTTTAAGACCCTTTTCCATAATACAAGGCTTATATTTATAGGTGTAGGTGATGGGATTAGGGAAATCATATTAGCAATATGGGATTCTAGAAAATTATAAGCTATATACGTAGCGTATAGTGCTATATGCACAACATATAGTGTTATATGTGCAACACATAGTGTTATATGCGCAATACGTAGTGCTATATATGCAACATATAGCTTAGAAAAAGGCTATATGCATAACATGTAGTAGTAGATGCCCAATATGATCCATTTTTGACCTATGTACATCACCCGATGTAGGCACATTGGGATGTGCACCATAGGTCAAAGAAGTATCATTTGGGCTTAAAGCATGATGCCATATGGAACATATTATATTTTCTCGGGAAAAGGCCACCCACCATGCATATAGTTTCATGACATGCACAGTATGTAGCACCATGTGCTGTGCATATCATGAAATACATGCTATGTGCTTTGTCTTCCATAAATAAAATGTAACATGCTCCATATGTCTAGAACACTTAGGAGAAGCTCAAAGGCATGTGTGGAAATCGGGGTCAACATTGAGGACCTATACCAAGCTAAATCGATAAAAACCTAAAATTGCAGTGTATGGCTAAAAAGTCAGGGTCAACATGTACCACTCTAGGCATGCCATCAATTGGGTGATCTCTCTACCCATTTACTTAATTATCTGGGCATAACAATCTCATTTCTCTCATTTGGAGTGATAAATCATATGTATTAACATAATCATATAGGCATATAGATCATATATCCATGCATAGGCATTATGAACATAATCATAATAGGTACTTACCTAGACGTCTAGCATCTCAGAGTTGTGGTAGCAATGTAGCCTCATTAGTAGCCTTATAGTTTCAGCCATGGCATCCCAAGGAACCTACATAGGTCAAGCATATGTCAAATCGATAAAATCAACAACATACTAATGCATTTCATCTACTCACATGAGTGGTGTTTGGTATATTTAACTTGATCTCATCCTTCATTGATACCAAGAAGGATGTCTTATACAAGCGGTCCAGCTCATCATATGTATAGATCAATGAATTCTGAGGCCATATCAGCTGACTCTTAATGAAACCCTAAGGATGCTCATATCCGACGGGTACATTTGGATTAACGGGCTCTAGTCTCAATAGAGTCACTCTAAATGCAGCATTGCATGATCTCTTCAAGGTACTATTACCTCAAGAAATGCCAATATTTAATAAACTGTGGTGTCCACCTCTACCACTAGAAGTGTCGAGTTTGCCACTAGATCCATGTGTTCTATCATGCTATCCTCTGTATATGGATAACTCAATAGGCTACAGTAATTGCATTTGCATAAAAGTCTGATAGTTTACTGGTGACTCAGATAAGTACTGTCGCTCGGGGATGCCAGTCAATGTAGTAATCATATATAAGTCTGTGTCAATACAAGAAGCTCATAACATTGCTCATGATGGTATGGCATGTTATACACATCCCTCTAGCCCTAGGTGCCAATCAATAATATGCTCACCTAAATAGAAAAATCGACCCTTGGGACTTTCTAGCAATATGTGATACCCGTCCTTGCAAGATGAACTAGTCAGAGACTTTGATCGAGGGAGCATATTACTCCAGGGATAAGGGCTTACCTATTCCAAGCAATAAACAACAATAACATTCAATCAAACACCGGCTCAAGTATCATCTAAGTGAGTTCAATTTAGTTTTATGCTAACAAAATTGCTTCTTCTTACCTAATCTCATGTCAAGTTTGTTCCTATGAATGCCCAAAATACAAAATCCCCAGTGGTGTTACCTAAAAAATAAGCACATATGCATAGCATATAGTGGAACATGCTCTGTATGTAGCAAAATTTGCTAATGTGCATTAGCCACCAGGGAGCTTTACTAATGTATGCTATGTTCCCATGAAGATGCATTCATTGAGTTATGCCTTTCATAAAAATTTGAAAATTTTTAAAGTACTTTTTCCTCTATGAGTCTAATTTTCATGACCTATAGCATTAGAAAAATCTAGAAAATTAATCAGAATGCAATAGAACTAGTAGTTGTTCGACCCCAATCCAACAATTGATCACTCAGGCTTTATAATTGAACACTTGATTTGGCAGTAATCCTGAGATCAAGCATTTGACTCTTAAACCTTAGCAGTAGGTATTTGGACTCAGACTTTAGGTGATTTTTAAGCCTCGTAGCAAAGCCATTGATCTTACATTTGACCACAATCAACATTGATCACCTTGCCCGAGCTCTGGGCTCCCAGTAGCAGAATTGGGTTGCAAGCCTCATCATGAGCATCATAAGATTATTATTGATCATCTCACCCAAGCACCAGGCTTCCAATAGTAGAATTGGATTACAAGCCTCAACATGAGCATCACACGATCAACATTAATCATCTCGCCCAAGCACCGAGCTCTTAATGACAGTATTGGGTTGCATTTTCCTCCCCAATGGAGTCAAAAGCCTTAACATGAGCAACATATGATCAACATTGATCGTTTAAGCCCAAGCATTGGTCTTTTAACATCGGTATTAGGTTGTGAGCCTTGATATCCATAGGGAGTCAACTTTTATCTTTCATAGAATTGGAAGCCTTAGCATGAGCCTTTCTTTATGATCAACACTTATCTCTTTGCCTGAGCATCGGACTTCCAATTGCAATGATGGATTATAAGCCTTGATATAAGCATCATAGTTATGTTATCCCCAGCGGATTATATTACCTTCCCCAATAGAGTCACAAGCTCAACACGAGCATTCTGATTAAATTTTCCCTAATGGATCACTTTTACATCCTCAACAGATCATGATTCCCTCTCATGGAATAGCATGCCTCAACACAAGCATCTTGCAAGCCTTAGTATGAGCATTGAACTTTGATGTGAGCATTGGTCAGGTATTTTCTTTACTTTTTTATGAAAATTCATATTATGATTAGGTCTTATTTTGATGACTTTTGCATATATTGCATCAAAATGATCCTAATCAAGGGGTAAATTATAGACCCTGACTTTTCACCTATACACTATAATTTTAGATTTTCCTTGATTCGGCTTGGTATAGGTCTCTAATGTTGATCTTGATTTTGCATGCATGCCTTTTAGCCTCCCACAAGTGCTCTAGACATGTAGAGCATGTTACATTTTGCTTATGGAAGGTGGAACACATAGCATGTATTTTTTGATATGTGAAGCATATAGTGCTACATATTATGCATGTTCAGTAGATATGCGCATGGTGCATAACCTTTTCCTATAAAAATCTAACATGCTTTATATACCACTATGCATTTATGACATAAATGATACTTGATGAGCATGGGGGATACATCCTAATGTGCCTAGGTTGGGTGGTGCACATAGGTGGATTTTGGGACATGCTACACATATACTACTACATGTTGCACATATAGCCTTTTTTTGCACTATATATTGTACATATAACATTATATGTTGCAGATATCCCTCTTAATTTCGTAGAATCCCATATTATTTGCTTGTTTTTAGTAACACATAGCCTACACCTATAAATATAAGCCATATGTTTATGGGAAAAAGGTATGAAAACTGTTAATTGTGTCCAAACTTTGCCAAAATCACTCATCGCTTAATTAAACACTTAATTAAGTTGCTAATTAGGATTAAAGACTAATTAACCCTCACTTTAGATGCCTAAACTCATTTGGAATCAAGATCTAAATTAATCTTCATTGGTGAGTGTGGAATGCCTTTTCCTTTTCTCATTTTCTCTTGATTTCTTTATGGGTTTGTGATTTTTGCTTCATTTTTCATTGATTGGCTTCAATCATGAATGTAACAATAGCATTCTTAGCTTTTTCATAGCTAGAATGATATGTGACAATCACATATTCACTTGAGTTTATGATTTGATTCATGTTTTTGCCTAAAAACTCATTTTACTTCTGATTTTGTATATTATATATAGCACATATCATCCTATATGCGATGCATATAGCCTATGTGCTATGCACATCATGCTATATGTGAGGCATATAACTACTAATTTTCTACTAATTTATGATTTTTCACTCATTTTCAGTTGTTTTTTGATACTAATCAAAGTTTTCAGTAGCATTAGTGGTTTCACAGTAACCCTAATGATATGAATTCATCATACATTTATGCAATTTGATTAATTTTGGCTTTAAAATTAATTTTCAAGTTAAATGCTTATTTAATTTGATGTTTATTGTAATTGATATGATTAGACTTGAATTGGATGTGTTTGTTATCTCTAATTGATGATTAGATGATATTAAAGTCCTCCAATCTTATTTTCCATGATCAATTTATGTTGATTTTACTATGAAATCAATTAATTTTCTTGTTTGCTCAATTAAATGCCATTTAATTATGTTTTATTTATCACTTGACATGATTTGCTTAATTGGATGTTAATTGGCCCTTGATTCATGCTTTCATATGGCATAGAATTGGTCATTTATGTCCCATATCTTGTTAATTACCGAACGCTTATTTATTTCTTTGCCTTTTCTATTCATGCATTTTAGCTTGAGCCACTTGAGGCTATTTTCCCTGAGTAAAGGAGATGTTACTTAATGTCTCAGATTTTTGTATCATTGAAGATTCTTTGTAATATAATAGGCTTCTATTTTATTTCCCCGGCATGTATGATTTAGCCTTATTTCATCATGTATTCCCCTTTCTCTCTCAGTCTCTTTCTCTAGGCCATTATTAATTTTCTTTTATGCTACTATGTTTTGTTACACTATTAGGCTTGTTTTATCATTACTATATGATGTATGTTACACCATGTCATGTTTATACCATATCATTTAACATATCATGCTTATGCCATGTCATGCCTATGTCTTATAATCTTTTCATATGTCATGCCTATGTCATGTCATGCTTATATCATGTCATCTTTCACATATTATGCCTGTCATGTCATCTTTCACATGTCATGTCTATGTCATGTCATCTTTTACATGTCATGCCTATGCCATATCATCTTTTCACATCTCATGCCTATGCTATGTCATCTTTTCATATGTCATGCTTATGCTATGTCATTTTTCATATGTCATGCCTATGCCATGCCATCTTTCACATGTCATGCCTATGCCATATCATTATTTCACATGTCATGCCTATGTCATGTCATCTTTTCACATATCATGCTTATGTCATATCATCTCACATATCATGCTTATGCTATGTTTTATTCACCATGATTGCTATATCATATTACCATGATTGCCTTATCATATTTATCATGCTTTATCTGCTATGATTGCTACTATGTTATTGCGTTATGTGCTTATTTCATGCTTATGAATGCTCGTTTGCCTAAGATAATTAACTAGCCTAAAATAGTAAAATTGAACTTGAAACTCTAAGATAATAGATCTTCACCACCCAAACCCATCTTTGAAGGGTTTGACTTAACACTTATGTTATGGGTTGGTTGAACCAAATCCGAAACGATCTGGTGGTGACTCCATCTTGTGACTCTTTTGAGTTTATTTCATTACTCAAGGTAGCCTCTTGAGAAGATTGCACGTTCACTCTAAGTGAGCCTCAGTGTCATAAGCCTCACTCTAGGTCACAGCAAAAGCCTAACCCATAACTTGATTCAAAGACTTTCGTAGCTTAATCTTGAATTGAACTTTGATTTTGGTGAAGAACACGACTCAAGTGATTTAGGGGCTTAATTTTGAATCAAACTTAACCTTGAGGAAGAAACCTTGATGAAATTGATGAACACCTTAATGAACTTCTTGAATGCTTTAATGAACTTGAAGAACACCTTTGATCTTGAAGAACACCTTAAGGTCTTAAAGATTTGGGTAGCTTAAGACTTGAGAGCTTTTTGTTGCATCTAGCTTCTAGCTTCTGGATTCTGGATTCCAAAATGTTGAAATATGTCTTTTTGAATAAAGGGGAGGTCCCTATTTATAGTAATTTGGAGGAGAGGAGTTTGAAGATTGAACCCTTATCCTATCACTTTGAAGTAATAAAATTATTAAAATAATTATCACTTTATTTATTTATTATTTTAATAGTATTTATCTAACTATTAAAATAATTTAAATTCAGATAATAAACCAATAATTTAATTGGTTTAAAATCTATCTATCTTATTAGATTAAAATAATCATTTAATTTAATTATTTTATAGATAAAAATATTTATTTAATTGATTTATAAAATATATTTTATGTCACATCCTCATTTTTGGTACACACTATTATGATATACGATTCATGTGCTATGCTTGATATGTGATTTATTTTGGATGATGACGTGGAAATTATATGATTTATGAATGCAATGATAAATAAATGATATGCTATATGATAAATGATAAGAGGAATGATATGATGAAATTTTACTAGACCACTGAAAAATGGTCGATCGTACTAGTAGATACTAGATGAAATTTAAGTGGAAATATTATATTGAGAATATAAAGTGGGTTATTGAATTAAGTATGGATAGTGATATAAGAAAGTTTAAAGAGATAATTAAGAAATGGTATAAGGTGAATTATTGAATAAGTATTTAATGATTAAAAGAATGATGAAGAAAACTTGTGCTTGAGGATGTGATTTAGCACTAAATGATATTTAATTAAAGGAATTATATATTCTTAATGAGTTAAATAAAAAGATAAAGTTAATTGGTGGAATATGAGGTAATGAGACATTATAAGTATTTTAATGGAAAAGATAAATTGAATATTTTAAGAAATAAAATGAGTTAGTGCTTTGTGTAGAGAAATAAGGAATATTTTATTTAAATAAAGGATTTGAAGAAAATCCTAAGGAAATTAAATAAGGATAAAGTGATAGGATTAATGGAAGTTGTTGAATGAAATAATTAAATGATTAATGATTAATGGAATGGTTAATAGAAGTGATTAAGGAGATTAATTAAGTGAGTAAGTTAAGATATGATTTAATCATATGTTTAATGGATAATGACTTGAATAGTAAAAGGTATTTGAGTAATAAATGAATTAATAATAGTGGAAATTTAAAAGGATAAATAATAGAAGTGATGGAATAATGTGGAGATATTGATAAATTGAAAGGATTAAGTAAAAAGGATATTATTTAGAAGTTAAAAGATAATACTTCTAAAATAATGTTATGATCAATGTTTAAAGAAATCATTTAAGACAAGTGAATATTAACTTAACTCTTTTGAGAAAATAATTAATAGCCAATTAATAAATGATATTAAATAATAATGGTATAAAAATAGTATGATAAAAAGATATTATTAAGTCATACATCCTAAATCTTAATACGATGATATTAATTGGCTAATATATTTGATAGTATGATATCAAAGGATTAGTAAAGAAATAAAATTAGGATTAAGAAATTTAAGGATCAAGAAATGAAATAATCATACGATGATGATTATATGATTATAGTTATAAATTATGAATATATAAGAAAGGTTATATTAAGGAAAAGAGAATTATAATGAGAATAATAATCATATGAATAGTGAATGGATGTGAATAGTAACCATGTGAATAGTAACTAATGTGAATAGTGATAGTGTGAATAGTGAATACAAGAGTAAATAATAATGTGATTTCTAAATAATATTATGATAAAGTTAATAAATCATATTGATAAGATTGAGAATGTTTATGAATAATAAATGATTATAATGAAATGAAAAATGTTAATTAAAGATAATCATTTATTATGAATAAGGTGTATCAATGCAAAATCAACTCGTACCACCAAAAGGGATTAATAAAGGGAAAGACATACTAAGTTTGTGCTAGTTTGTTTGAAGTTCCTAAGATCATTAAATGATCAAAGGAATGCTTGTTTTTTACATTTAATTGGGAAATGCAATAGCATTCATAATTAGTATGATATGATGTCATATAAATTATCATATCATAAACATCTATGCAAAAACATTACATATGGCATAACAATAAAACATGGTATAATCATGAACATGGCATAGCATGACATGGCAAAATAAGGGAGGAGAAAAATGAATAAATGAAAGGAAAATGAGAAAAGGTAGGTTACTTGGGCAATACGATATGAATTCCTCCGGGAATCAAATGAAAGTGAAATGGTTCCAGTTTATTGAACCATAGAGATGAAAATAAAAAGAAATAAAATAAAATGAAAACAATTGAAATGAAATGAAAAAGAAATGCAAGTGATAAGGTTCCAGTTTGTTGAACCATAAATATGAGATGATAAGACCCAGTACCATGCGCGCATATATAAATATGAAATGGCCCAATACGTGAAAAGGGCAAATGATATGAAATGATATGAGGTGATATGAGGGAGAATGCATAAACATGAATGTATAAACATGATCAACATTATTCATGAATATATATGGTGATGAAATATATTAATGGTATGATGTTATGCACTTAAGTGCACTTATGATAATATTTATGGTGGATATATGTACCAAGACATTCATGTTTAATGATGGAATAATATGAGGATATGACATTCCATGAATAATGATAAGATGATATAATAATGATGATATAATGATGGTATGATGCATATAATGATAATATGATAATGATGATATAATATACAGGATGTTGTTATGATACACATGATCATATGATATACATAATGATGATATGATATACATGATATTGATATGATATACATGATAATGTTATGAAACACATGATGATGATATAGCACATATGATGATGTCATGATATACATGATGGAGATATGATATACATGATGATATGATATACTTGTTGAGATGATAAATATGTTGAAGAAATTGAATATGATTATTAAGATAACGTATAATGATTGTGATATTGATGATATATGTTATGCTAGCACCACTGAGTTATATGCTCAACGTTTGTCAATTGATAAACGCAGGAACTAGTAAGGCCGGAGAACAGGAGCGTTAGTGAAGTTGGCAACTGGTGTTGATATAAGTATTGGTAAGACTTAGATTTCTATATCAAACTTCGATTCCATAATATCGTGCTACTTTATAATTCGGTACTTTGGTAGTAAAAGCAATTGACAATATTTATAATTATGATGGAATGATCTATGACGATCCATAAGTATGTAAATTATATGTGTAAATGATGATAGCATTATAGTAACCAAAATTAATTATGTATCGGTTATAGTTATCAGATTGTTATGCATGACTGATTGATGCAAGTAAAAAAAAATGGATGGAATACCTTATAGAATGATTATTAACTTTTTAAAAGAGAAAGTAAATAATCATTCTACGGGAGTATGTGATACAGCGAAAAGATGTGACGTTTTATTTAGTAGATTAAAATAATTATTTAATCTAATAATTTCACAGATCAAAAATATATTTAATTATTTTAGAAGTTAATTTATTTTTTTGATATCTACAAATACTCTCTTGAGACTTATTCATGAATTTATTTGAATGAATATGTCTCAAAATTTTTTTTGAACATTTATAAATAAAATGAAAACCAATATATCAATATATTGAACGGCTTTCGTACATCGTTATTTTGAAGAGAAAATTAATGCTTTACGACAACACATTTTTTTATGTAGCTATTTCTTGGAATTTTTTTAGCTCTTTTTTTGAAAAATTTTGTAGGCATAAGCATTACTTCCTTATAAGCTTCATGTGACCACCATTTTCCCTAAATAAATTTATTAAATAATTATATTTAATATAGTTTGGAAATAATTAGGATTTTTTTTAAATCTTAAAATTTAAAGTTATCATTTAATCCAAATAGGAATTTTGATAACCCAAAGCAAGGCATGCGGTGCACAAACCAGGAGCCCGCTTGGAGCAAAAATGCAGTCTTTTCAAAGGGCTACCTTAAGGAAAGAGATAGACTCAAAAAGTCGCAAGATGGAGTCGCCATTGGATGGTTCCGGATTCAGTTCAATCGACCCATAACATGAGTACTAAGTCAAACCTTGGGTGGTAAAGATCTATTTCCTTAGAGTTTCAAGTTTGATTTTGCCATTTTAGTTGAGTTAATTATTCTAGGCAGGCGAGCATTCATAAGCATGAAATGGGCACAAAACAGGTATAGCACAATAACAATCAAAACAGATATAGCATTACAAATATGATATGACAATCATGGCATGACATCATGATATGAGAATCATGGTGAATGGGACATAACATATGCATGACATGTGAAAAATAATATGGTATAAGCATGACATATGAGAGATGACATGGCATAGGCATGACATGTGAGAGAATGATATGACAGAAGCATGACATGTGAAAGATAACATGATATAAGCATGACATGTTAGAAAATGACATGATAGAAGCATGGCATATGAAAGATGACAGGACATAAGCATGACACGTGAAAGATGACATGGTATAGGTATGATATGTGAAGAATAATATGACATAGGCATGACATGTGAAAAATGACATGACATGAGTATGACATGTGAAAGATCACATGACATAAGTATGACATGTGAAAAATGACATGGCATAAGCATGACATGTGAGAAATGACATGGCATAGGCATGACATGTAAGAGATGACATAGCAAAAACAACATGATAAAGGTATGACATTTGAAAGATACCATGATATAGGTATGACATGTGAAGTATTGATATGGCATAAGCATAACATGTGAAATGATGATATGACATAAGCATGACATGTGAAGTGATGACATGGTATAAGCAAGACATGTGAAGTGATAATATGGTATAAGCATGACATGTGAAGTGATGATATGATATAAGCATGACATATGAAAAATGACATGGCATATGTATGACATGTGAAAGATGACATGATATAGGTATGACATGTGAAGTGATGACATGACACAAACATGACATGTGAAGTGATGACATAGCATAAGCATGACATGTGAAAAATGACATGGCATAGCTTACATCATATAGGAATGATAAAATGAGCATAGCAACATGAATAAAAATTAATAATGGCCTGAAGAAAGGGATTGAGAGAGATAAAGGGTACACGATGAAATAAAGCTAAATCATATATGTTAGAGAAACTAATAAAATAAAAGCTTATTTTATTACAAATGATCTTTAATGATATAAAAATCTAAGATGTTAAGCAACATCTCCTCTGCTTGAGGAAATCAACCTCAGGCAGCACAAATCGAAATGCATAAATGGAAAGTGCAAAAAGCAAATAAACGTTAAGTAATAAATGAGATGTAGGATATAAATGACCAATCTAATGACATGTGAAAGCATGAATTAAGGACCGAAGTTCGATGAATGTAATGGAAACAATCATAAAAACACAATAATAAACATGAGTCAAACCGTGAAAATCATGAAAAATAATCAATTTTAGGAAAAATCAAGTAGAAGCATAATTGGAAGATTCTAATTAGGTTAAACATGTAAAGTGATAACATTAAACATAATTAAAATGACATTTAATTGAGAAAACAAGAGAATTAATTGATTTAATGGCAAAAATCAACACAAATTGATCATGGCATAATGAAATTGGAGAACTCTACCATCATTCAAGTGTCAATTAGAGATAGAAAATTCATCCAATCCAAATCCAATCACATCAATTAGAATAATCAATAAATTAAATAAGCATTTAACTTGAAAATTAACTTTGAAGCCAAAATTAATCAAATTAGATCAATATATGATGAATTCAGATCATTAGGATTAATGTGAAATCACTAATGCTATTGAAAAATTCGATAAGAATTGAAAAACAAGTGAAAATAATTGAGAAATCATAAAAATCTAGGAAAATAGATAGTTATATACATCGCATATAGCATGATGTTCATAGCACACAGGCTATATGTACCGCATATACTATGATATGCGTTGCATATAATGAGTGAAAACATAAAGAAATCAAGTTTTTAAGCAAAAACATGAATCAAATCATAAATGTCACCAAATATGTGATTATTACAGATTATTCTAACTACGATTAAATTGAGAATGCTACTGCAACATTCATGATTAAAGCTAACCAAGCGAAAAAATCACAATCCCATAACGAAATCAAGAAAAGAAGAAGAATAAGTATTCCACACTCACCAACGAGATTAGTTTTAGATCTTAATTCCAAAATGTGATTAGGGATTTAAAGTAGGATTAATTAGTCTTTAATCTTAATTAATAACTTAATTAAGTGCTTAATTAAGTAAGTGACTAATTTAGCAAAGTTTAGGTACCAATCATTAATTTTGGGGCCTTTTACCATAAACATATTGCTCATATTTATAGGTGAAGGTCACAAGTTGCCAAAAACAAGCAAACAATGTTGGATTCTTTGAAATTACACTAGATGTGTGTAGCATATAGCCCAGAAAAAAGCTATATGTGCAGCATGTAGCAAAAATCACCTATGTGCACTGTCTAATAAGGGCATATTGGGATGTGTGCCCCATGCCCAATAAGCATTAAATACATCATAAATGCATGGTGATATATGGAGCATATTAGATTTGCATGGGAAAAGACCACCACTATACATATATTTTCTAAACATGCGCAACATGTAGTATTACATGCTTCGCACATCAAAAAACACATATTATGTGCTTTACTTTCTATAAGCAAAATGTAATGTATTCATATGTCCATAGCACTCATGGAAGGCTAAAAGGAATGTATGCAAATCAGGATCAATATTGAGGACTTGTATCAAGTCGAATCAAAGAATACATGAAATTGTAGCATGCAGGTGAAAAGTTAGGGTCTATAATAAGGAATCTTTATTCATATCATAATATAATTTGGAATCTTTAATCCTACTTTCATTCCAACTTATCTCATCTCTTTAAATAGAGATTAAGCTTTTAATTTCCTTCATATTAGAATTTTTTGATAAATTAATCAAAGAAACATTGGAATCCATTATGGCTGTGCACATTCGCCAGACTTTTTCAATATGAGTTTAATTTCTTATCCCTTTTTTATGCATAACCTTTGATAATATGAGCTTGAATTTGGAACCAATTAGAGACCTAATATAGACACTCTTCTATTTCTTTTATGCTATTTTTTCTTTTTCTTTTCTTTATATGCATTACTACATAGTCCATATGCTAAATTCTCCATTCAAGTCTGCATGAAGTTCTTCCGATAACTTATCCTTATTGAAAAAGTGCATTGCCATCAAAGATGTAACATGGCCATCCACTTTCAAAGTTGCTGGTGAATTCTCTTATTCTCCATGTTATTAGGAATGGCTAAAAAATATTCTCACAGTAAACAAGTAATTGCTCATACAAGTTTGAATTTATGATGCTATATTTGCATCTCTCTTCCTTTATGATAAGTATGCCAATATTATGCAATACTTTTATGAGTATTAGAGTCCATCGATAAACATTATCCACCTACCTTTTGGAGAAGATTTGATTTCACTTTGGGATTTGCATTCTTTAAGCAAACTTCCCATCTCAGGAACATTCTATGTTGAGGTCATACCTTCTGCTAAAGAACTCATAGGCTATGATAGCGGCAATGAATTTGTTCCATCAAGTTATCAATACTTATTCTATGCTTATTACAAGTTTGTTAATGACCAACACAAAGTGAAGATCAATGATTGGATTAAGTTTTTATTTTGTGGAGTTGCTAGATATGTTGAACCACCAGGGAAAGACTACTTGAAAAGGACTACAGCTCTAAAGAAGAGTAAAGGTAAGAGAAAGTCACTCATGCTACCCCTTCCACACCTTCTCAATTTTTTAGAGATGACTTCTTACAAAGGCATCGTCACAATGTAGCTACCTCTACGTGAAAGGACTTATGCTTGAAGATTACAAATGCACCATTTTACAAAGTTCCCTCATTTGCTAATAAAGTTCTTACTATCTTGAATGAGATTCAATAAGTTAAAAAGATTGATGTTTTAATTCTCAAGAAGCATCTTGAAGACTATCTTTAGAAAATCAATAATCTTCATGAAAAGGATTCTTCCTTAGCTTCTAAGTCATCAAAGGAGTCTCATTTAAAGAAGCTTAAAGAAATTACTAAGAGATTAAACAATGCAACATCTCTTGAAGTTGAAGCTTTTAAGAAGCATAGCTTAGTGGAGGCTAACTTACTTAAGATTGATAATGAGATTCAAAAACTTAATGTTATGAAGGAAAGACTTAGAATCTCTTTAAGTGATGTAGAGAAGGAAGTCCTTGATATCCAAGCAAACATCACCAACATCAAGGAAGAGAAATCAATTGCAGATAATACCCCTTTCCAAGATCCATCTAAAGAAGAATCTTTACAACAACTTAAGAATGTATTAGAGGTAGAAAGATTTGATTTAAGAGATTTTGTATGAAAACCATAAGTTTCATTTTCTCTTTGTAATAGAATATTCATTTTTTCATTAATAAATATTCTATTTATTTCTTTTTTAATATACATTACTTGGACATATATTTTATTTCACTTAGCATAATACAAAGCTTTTTTTATTTATATGACTAAACTTAGCATATTACTAAGTTGCCTACATACCCTTGTAAGAAATATCAAGTTAAATGTAGTTTAATTACAATGAATTTAATTTTTTATTTAGTTTATTATGCATATTTTTAACTCATACAGGCCACAAGCAATACCAAAAACTTGTCATTGATAGGTCTAATTATGCACTCCACCTTTATCAACAATCTTGTATGCATCATTTAAATAGACTTTCTATACAATATACGGTCCATCCTAATTTGATAAAAACTTATTGCAAATGTTGAGATATAATGATTGATCTTCTTATTGCAAGAATAAGATCTCTAACTTGAAAAGATCGTAGCCTTACTTTCTTGTTAAATGCTTTTAACAACCTAGCTTGATAATACTTCAAGTGTTGTTATGCATCCAGATGCTTTTCATCTAAAGCTTCCAACTCTTAAAGACATAATTGAATGTTATCTTTACTTGAGAGTCCTTCCTAAATTTCTATCCTTAAATATAGGAATCGCTGCTCAAGAGGCAGTACAACCTCCACACTATAAATAAGTGAATATAGAGTTGCTTGTATAAGTGTTTGATATGTGGTACGATAAGCCCATAAAGCTTCTCTCATTCTTTCATGTTGATCTCTTTTTGATTAACTTGCAATCTTCTTAAAGAGATTACAAAAAGTATTATTGAAAGCTTCATCAAGTCCTTTAGCTGACGCGTTATACATTGAAGAGCAATGCTACTTAAAATTAAACTACTCGCATATCTTATCCATTATCTTATTGTAAAATGGCCTACCATTAATTATTATAATATAACGAGGTACACCATAATAGTATAAGATATTTTTTTGAATGACTTGCAATTATCTCCCCTTTCACTTTTTACGTGCTATAACTTTAGCCTATTTGGAGAAATAGTCTGTTGTAGCCAAGGTGTAAAGATGACCGCCTAAGTTTTTTGGTAAAGGTTCTACCATATCAAGTCCCTAAGCATCAAAAGACCAAGATGCAATAGTTGGGTGTAAAGGCTCTAGAGGTTGGCGTATTAAATTTGCATGAAATTGACATTCTTGACATCTTTTAGCATATTCCATGCAATCTTTTACTATTATTGGCCAATAATACCTCATCCTCTTAATTTGAAAATGAAGCTTTAGATGAAATTGATGAGCCCCACACACCCTCAAGTAAGCTTCTTGCACAACCTTAGTAGCTTCATTTTCCCCAAGGCAATGCAAGAAGATGCTACAAGTAATTAAATAAGTGGTCATGATTATAAATTAGATATATTTCGTTCAATAAAAAATTTCACAAATCCTTTCACAGATCATTTGTAGAGTGATTAATCAATTCATAATTATATTGTTTTTATTAATCATTCTATGGAAGCATGTTTTCACTGGTCGGGTGTGACAATTAATCCTAATAGGATTTGGAATCCACAGTTTCATTCTAAGTAGAAAATTCAAATTCAAGTCATGTTAGGACTTTTAATTTTCACTCCAAAATGACTTAAATTCAAAAGCTTAATTTCTCTTTAAAAATAACTTTCAAGGTGGCTTTCTTCCATAATTTATTATTCCTATATAGCTGAAGCACCCAGAGAAAAACCTAAGCATGAAACCAAAGGTTGACTTTTTCTAAAATTTAATATTCACATATAGTTGTAGCTTCTGGAGAAAATCCAAGCATTAAATAAAAGGTTGGCTTTCTTTAATCACAGCTTATTTCATAAGTCTTTTTTTACCATTTCTTTCTTTTATTCATGCACTAGATGTGACCATTATCTTGCTATTGGATTTGAATATTTAGCACTTGATTCCTTCAGTTTTACTCATATAACAAATGATTTTTTCTTTTAGAATTTATTGAACTATCATGCCTAAAGCAATTATGTTTTCATTTGCATTTCTTCATGAATTTGCACATGAATGCTATTTATGTGTATATCGTTGTCACACTAAATCCTTATTTCACTTGTTTTTTTAATTTTTGCATTTCTCATGTTCCATTTTATTCACATGCTCACCAACTTTGTATATGGAAATTACCTAGCTTTTCCATGTTGATTGTTTAACTTAATTTTATCCTTATTTGAAATTTTATGGGTTGATTGTACCAAATGATACTGTTCTTAGATCCATTTTCAAAATGTTCATCAATTTTTGATTTATTTCTTTTCAATATCCAAACTTAAATTTTTTTTTCATCCAAAGGTTTTTTTATTATTAAATGCATACTTGGTAGATCGATGGAAGAATATTCACTTCCATAACATGGCTGGAATGTTGACTACCATGTAATGAGATGAATTTGACATGTTAGCATGTTAGATCGATGATGTGGAAAATCATTTAAAATTTTTAAAATTTATAGCCTTTATTTATTCAACTCTATTTACCTTTTATTCTATTCTTGTTCGTAAATCCCTAACTCCAGTATGTAAATCCCTAACTACACTGTGAAAATCTTTAACTTCATCTTCCATTATCTTCTCCATCTTCCACCATCTTCTTCACCTAAATCTATCTACATTTATCTAAATTAGTAAACTTTTATATGTAAATCTTGACCCTTAATTGAGAGTGATCTTGTTAAGTTGATTATTCTTGTTCAAATGGAACATGAAGTATATATTCCGAATTATAGGTATAATGAAGTGGCATTATTGAAGACATCTTGGATAGAAATAAATCTAGGGAGAAGTTTTTTCGATTGTTGAAGATACAAGGTAAATGCATCTTCATTTTTAGTCTTGAAATAGGTTTTCTTTTTAAAAAAATTTATATTGTAGAAGAAGTTTATGTAATTATAATGATTTATGAGTAAATAATATTAGAGATTTGAGAAATTAAAAGGTTCTATCAAAAATTCTTTTGGTAATTGCTAAGAAGATTGTAATAGGTTTATGAGTAAATAGTTTGGATTATGATAGTGTTTTATGAGAAAAAGGTTCTGTTTTATTATGGTTGTGTTTTATTAGTAAATAGTTTTGGATGTTTTATTATGGTTATGCTTTATTATTAGATAGTTTATGATTATGCTTTATTATGGTTATGGTTTATTAGTAAATAGTTTGTACTTTATTAGCATATCGTTTGTGTTTATGTAAGATAGATGTTTTATTATAATTGTGGTTGTTTGTTATTATGTAATTATGATTATTAAACTAATAATCTATATTATGTATATTAGATGGTTAGAGCTTGTGATTTCTTCCAGTGATTTGATCCACCAATACCATATAGAGCAAGAAATATCATTATTAGGTTGCTATAAAGTGTACGAAGGAATAATGAGCTTAATGAGAATATATATAGTAATGCATTGATAAGGACCAAAATAAAGAAGGCAATTATTTTGCTAATTATGTTATGTGTTGCGTTTATTTTAAGAAAATATAGTTGATGTTATTATATGAATTAGGTAGGTTTGATTTTATTTGATAATATATTAATGTGAATGATAATGAATTGGATAGTGTTTTAGATGATGTAGTAAAATGTATTTGAGTTAGAAAATTTTATTATGAATGTATTAATATATTTATTGACATTATGCAATCTTTATAGTATACATATTATGATAAAAAGGTCATTATGAATGGATATAAAAAATATAACTTAAGGAAACAATACACACCTTTATTCATGGTTGCTAGTTTTTCCATTCCCTGATTGAAACCAACAATATAACTAGCCTTAACCACACTCCATAACTAATCCTTTAGCTCTTTTCCTTTATAATTATGCTTAAAATTCAAGTGAATATGCTTAACATATTTGGAAACAATATTTGTATGGTAGGTATGAAACCTTATTTCAATAAAATAACATCAAAATAAAGAAGTCACTATGCATGTATTAATAAAAAATAACTTAAAAATAATTACATAGGTAAGCATTAAACTATAATAAGTACCTTTTGTTTATCACTCATGAAAGCCCAATAATTGCTATTTTGTATCTCCAAATCCTTAGCTAGAAGTTGTAAGAACCATACCCAATTCTCTTTGTTTTCTTTGCGTACTACAGCCCATGCTAATGGGTAAATGCAGTCATTTGCATTAATACCTACTACCAAAAACAACTGGCCCCCATACAAGCCCTTCAAGAAGCATCTATCAATGGAAATTATTGACCTACATCCCTCCTTAAACCCTTTTAAGATCAGTCTTTAAAAGTTCTAACCTAGAATCTTATAGCCTTCTAATATGCTCTTCTTATCACCATCTATTATTTTCAATGCTATCAACTTAGCACACCATGCTTTCACCCTGCTAATTTTCACTTGTTCACCCTTCTTAACAACTTCAATAATACCATCCTAATTCCATGAAGGATCAGCTAAAAATTACTCTAGGTATGTCTCTGCAATCCATTTAGCATTGACATGCTTTACATTATGGCCCTAACACAATCATGTTGAAGATTCACATCCTTGATTTGAACTATGAACTTATCACTATTCATTAAAGACACCCATATATAGAAAGGACAACCTTTCTTGCAGAATGCTTTACATCATGTTTTACTATTAAATTAAAAGTTCATCTCATACCTAAATTTCATTCTTATCTTAAAAAGTTGGATTTCGTATATTGATCTCTTCATCAAATTCAAGGAACTTTGACTTCTTTGCCTTTAATTCATCCTCATCACTTTTGGAACATGAAAATAACTGATCTAAAGCTTCATAAGATAACCCATTTGAACTATCCCCCTTAGTAATTATCACACTCATTTCCCTCATATCTCTTTCAATACCTATATTTATATATTGTTCAAATACTAAGTCATCATTTACTTTATCTTTGACCCCATTAAAATTGTAATCAGAGTCATATAAGTTATTATCTTTTACATCAATTGCTTTTGCTTCATCAGCTTCTAGATTAATTATTACTGCATCAGTTACTTCTCCATCAGCTACTTCAGCATCACCTGCATCAACATCACCTGTTCCTACATCAGCTCCTTTTACATCATCATCAATTACTTCTACATTAGCATCACTTATTCTTGTATTGATTGTTTCTACATCTATTGCTTCAGCTTCAACATCACCTACTTTGGTATCACTTACATCACCATTGAGTTTTACTTGAACATGACCTATATTGATGTCAGCTTTAGTGTCAACCATAGTGATATCACCTTCTACTTCACCATTAATTACATTCACATCACCTTCATCAACCATATTCACCTTACCTTCATCAACCACATTCATATCACTCACCTTAACCCTAACATAAACATTAATAGGCCTTGATTCACCATTAGTGAAAACCATATTCAATGCATCAGAGTCACTTCTTATTTTAACAATGTTATCATTACTTTTATCATTCGACTGGAACTAGAAAAATGTTCCTATTTCAATTAACCCTAATTCCTTTGCTATATTTTTTATCTCAATTTTTGAAATTCTATCTGCAAAACACCAATCAATAAAACCCAACACTCTATTCTCTATTCGCTTTACATAATCAACTCTAATATAATGCATTCAAAAACTAAAATATTTAGAATTTTTAGTTGTAAAAATGACCAAACAAAATAAATACATGTCAAAAGAAAATGAAAGCAAATGCATGTTAAAATAAATTTATTTAATTAACTTTTGAATTTTAAAAATACTTATAATATTTTAGAGGTATTTCATTCACTTCTCTAACATTCTAATTCAAACCCATCACTATCCAACTCCTTCAAGAATCCTTCCTCCCAATATTTTTCAATTTCTTCTGAAACTAAACCTCAATTGACAAAAGGCAAAGACTTTATTTTCAAATAAGTCACTAATTTATTTTTGATTTGTTTAGGGTTTATCTATAAATTGATTTCTTTTCTATTTATTTAGGATTTAGGTAAGTAACTTTAATTTAAACAGTGTAGGTGAGGTAAAATTAATTTAGTTTAATTAATTATAACTTCAAGCTTCAAAGGCTTGGTCATTATATCTGCTACTTAATCTTGACTCCCACAATGAACCAATTCAATTATACCCTCCTTAGTAAGATTTCTTAAGAAATGAAACCTCACATCAATATTCTTATCGCGACCATGCATAACTAGATTTTTAGACAGCTTGATGGTTGAACTGTTATCACACATCACAGTAGTACAACCTCCACTAGATTGTCCCGAATCCTTTAAAATTCTCTTTATCCAAACTCCTTGACAAGCATAGACTGCAACTGCCACAAACTTAGCTTCTGTGGTTGATAAAGTCACAATAGGATATTTTTTTGAACACCATGAAACAACACTTAAATTCATTAAAAAAACATAACCAGAGGTACTCTTCTTGTCTTCTATATCTCCAGCATAGTCACTATCTGTAAATGCTAACAACTCACCATTTCCTCCTTTCTTATAATGAATTCCATAGTTCACAGTCCTTTTTAAGTATCGAAGTGCTCTCTTAGCTACCTATAGATGAATCTTCCTTGGTTTTATCATATATTTACTTATAAAACAGGTAACAAACATCATGTCAGGCCTCATGGTAGTGAGATACATTAAAGTACCTGCTAGCTGCTTGTAGTATGTCTTATCAATAAATTCATCATTTACTCCTTTGCTTATTTTGAAACCTCAAACTATTGGATTACTCACCGAATTACTTTCCATCATACCAAACCTTCTCAAAATCTCTGATGAATATTTCTTTTGGCATATATAAATACCATCTGACTTTTGAAGTACCTCAATCCTAAGAAAAAACCTCATCTTCCCTAAGTCAGTCATATCAAACTCTTTTAACATAGAGTTTTTAAATTCAAACATCATAACTTCTTCATTTCCAGTAAAAATTAAATGATCAACATAATGATGATAATTTTTCTTTCTCTGTTGCTGTTTATGAATAATGTCTGCTCATTATCGTACCTCTAAAATCCTTCATTAATGAAATGTGCTTCAATTTGACTAAACCAAGCTCATGGAGCTTGTTTTAATCCATAAAAAGCTTTGTGTAACTTGTAAACTTGATGCTCATTGCCTTTTTTCTCATATCCTCTTAATTGCTCCACATAAACATCTTCATTCAGCTTACCATAAAGAAAAGCTAACTTGACATCCAACTGAAAAATCGTCCAATTCTTTTGTGTAGCTAGTACAATAATCATCCTTATTGTATCCATCCTTCTCACTGGTGCAAAAACTTCTGTATAGTCCATTCCATACTTCTGAGAGTACCATTTAACAACCAAAAGAGCCTTGTGCTTATCAATCTTTCCTTCATCATTTTATTTTGGTTTATAAACCCACTTCACTCCTATTCTTTTGGCTCCAACTGGCAGCTCAGTACGTGTCCACGTTTGGTTCTTTTCAATGGAGTTGATTTCACTGTTCATGGCTTCTCTCCACTTCATACTTTTCATAGCTTCCTCAAAAGACTATGGATCAGGTGACTCCATTAATACCATATGAACTTCATCATCAAAGAGACCTTCACCACTAACATAATCACCTATCCACATAGGAGGTTGCCTCTCATGAGATTGCCGCAACTCCTTTACTCTCTTGTTACCCTCACTAGAACCATTGCTCTCATCACTAGTCTTTCCTACCTCTCCACCAGTAATATCTTTATTCTTATTATCATTCACTCCTTCTTCATTCTCATCATAACCATCACCCCATTCTAAATCTGTTGTTAGTTTTTCTTTATAACTCACACTCCAATCCCATTGCTTTTCTTTTTCAGAAATTACATCTCTACTCACAATAACTTTCTTAGCAATAGGATTGAATAGCCTGTAACCTTTTGATTCCTCACTAAATCCTAATAGCATACAAGAAATGCTTTTATTATCAAGTTTAATTCTCCTTACCTCTGGAACATGAACGTGTGCTAGACAACCAAAAATTTGAAAATGATCTACTAAGGGTTTCAATCCACTCCAAGCCTCGTCTAGTATAACATCTTTGACTGCTAATGTAGGACACCTATTTAGGATATAAATGGTCCAGTTCACTGCCTTCGTCCAAAAAGACTTTGGAATATTTTTATCAGATAACACAGAATGAACCATGTTTATTACAGTTCTATTTTTCCTTTCAGCGACATTATTCTGTTATGGAGTATAAGCAATGGTCAACAGCCTCTTGATCCCACTTTATTTGCAAAAATCATTGAACTCATTTGAATTGCATTCTCCCCCTCTATCGGTATGAAAGCACTTAACAAATAACCCTGTTTCTTTTTCAACCATAATCTTAAAACATTTAAAAACATTTAAGGCCTCTATTTTCTTTATTAAGAAGTACACCCATGTTTTTCTACTATAATCATTAATGAATAACAAAATGTACCTCTTATTGTTATTAGATGTAGAAGTGATCAGACCATAAATATCTCCATAAATTAGTTCCAACTTTTTAGTAGCTCTCCAAGTACTTTTCTTTGGAATAGAATCACGATGTTGCTTCCCATTGATGCAATCTATGCATGTTACACTTGAGTCAGAGAATTTATGAAAGTCCACTTACCATATTTTTATATAGCAAAGTTCTTAAACCCTTATAACTCAGATGCCTATACCATCGATGCCAAGGATGAAACAAATTTGGAGTTTGTGTGTGAAAACATTGATCAGATTGTATTTGAGAGGAAGCTTGAAACTGAGGTAGCAAGATAAACATCCGATTAGCACTCATATTAGTTTGAATTATCAAGCCCTTCTCTGGATGAAATATCTTACACATCCCTTCTTTGATCAAAATAGCCAAGCCTCGTTCTTGCAACTGCCCTATGCTCAAGAGATTATTTCTTAATTCTAGTATATAATAGACCTCAATAACTACATGTTTGACTCCATCCAGCAACAGCTTCACTGTTCCCTTTCCCATCACATTTATCTCATTATTGTTCCATAGTTTTACTGAGTGTTGAAAGCTTTCATTGAGGTCATGGAACATAGCTCGATTGCCACATATATGATTAGAACATCCAGAATCAAGAAACCATGCATCGTCTCTACTAGCTTGATACAACTCCACATAAGACATCAAAAGCATTTTTTCTTTTTCATCACATTCTGTATAATTTGCCTCTTTGTCCCCAAAAGAGCATTTGTATTAAAAATGTCCAAGTTGATAGCAGTAACACTCTATAGTTGCCTTGTTTGAGTTGGCTTAATCTTTTCCTCTTCCTCGACCTCTGAAGGTACTGTGACCACGACCTCTCCCTCTGTCAAATATCACTTTCAAAGCATGTTCCTCACCATTATGTCATTGAAACTTTTATTCATGCACTATTAATGAACTTTGCAATTCATCAATAGTAAGAGCATCAATGTCTTTTGACTCCTTAATAGAACATACAACATAGTTGAACTTTTCAGTTAAAGAGCGTAGAATTTTCTCCACCACTTTAACATCATACATATCTTCTCCGTAAAGTTGCATCTTGTTGGCCACTGTCATGACCCTAGAGAAATACTCTATCACTCCTTCACTAGATCACATCTTAAGAGTTTCAAATTCTCTACGGAGAGCTTGAAGATGAGACCTCTTGACCCTAGCATTTCCTTTGAATTTCTTCTTCATGGCATCCCATATATCTTTAGCAGTATCCTTTTTAAGAATAGTATCAAGAAAGGTTTGGTCAATCACCTGGAAGAGATAGTTCTTCACTTTCAGGTCCTTTAGCTTCATCTCCTCAGTCTTCTTTCACTGTGCCTCGGTCTGCACCGATGCACTTGAGGGCTCAGTATAGCCAACCTCAACCAACCCCCAGAATTCCTTAGATCATAGAAAATTTTCAATCATCACGCTCTAATGGTCATAGTGACCATCAAAATAAGGAATAGCTGGTTGGATAAAACTTCTTTCTGAAGTCATTTTCAATGCTGCTGCAAGAACTACAAAGATTGCTACTTTGATTGGTTAGACCTAGTAGGGGATCTGATACTAGATTGTTAAGAATTCTTGAAATAATTAGATTGAATAACTTGATTTTATTAACAATAATATTGGCTTTAAATAGCCATTGAATATAAGATCCTAATAGAAATAAGAAAGCAACCAAAAATAATACCACGTGGTAATCGAAACTTGAAACAAATCAAATACACATGCTTAGTGTTCTAAAAACTAGGATATTACTTGCCCAAATATTATTCTAACAAATAAACTGCAGTAAAACTCCTTCATCTTCGTCTATGAGTTTGTTCAAAGACTATAAATCAAAGTTTCCATATCAAAGTATCTCTCATACAAGCCAATATGCTATCCTAACCTCACTACTTTATAATCATTATGAACAGAGTCATACATGAATCTAAAAGCCCAAGACCCTCAAATCGATTTCCCCTCAACGTGGGAATCTACATCCATTACCAAATAGGGCAAAATGAAGTGCTTTGCAATGGATGGATTCATCAATACAGTCCTACCAGTAGCATTTTTAAAACATAACAACCAATTACAAGAACCTACAATTTTGATATTAGGAGAAGCATCAGAATAATCCTCTCAAGGGTAATCAATTTCATGGAATTTCACAGAATGGGTTTTTTTCAAATGGGCTTTTATAAAAGCAGGATCATCAATTTGAGAACACCATGCCATGGAAATGCACCTAAAGTGTAAGGGAGACTCGATAGGAAATCCTGTTAGTATCTCAGTGCGTATTTCATGGGGACATTTTTCCTCTATAGTTGAATCTGGCTTAGAGTTTAAGAGCAAGAAGAGAGTAAAATATGGAGATGTTGCCTTTTATACTTTGCCCTTGTTGGTTTTAAAGATGTTTCTAGAAAATTGGTTCTCGAACGAGCTATTTAAATATTTGATTTTTCAATGCAAAATTTAAATATAAGAAAGAAATGGAGAATTAATACCTAATCTATTGACAAATTTTATTCTCAAATAAATAACACCAAATTTAAATATGGAAAAAGTAATGAGAGTCCAAATTTAAATATGGAAAAAGTAATGAGAGTTTTCAAATTTATGAATAAATTATTGATTTAAAAATTTACAAAATATAATTTTCTTATATAATTAGAATACATGTAAATTATTTATCGAGTTATTGTTTAATATGAAATACATTTTCATTTTAAAATTTAATATGATTTCAAATTTTTTGAAAACATGATGCAAATTTATTTTTAATTATTTTTCAAACTGCTTTCTATTGTAAAATGCATTGTACTAATCATGTTTAATTTTTTTAAAAAAATCATAAAATGTAGGAAAGTTATTATAAAATCATGTGAAATTCCGCTAGGATTATTTGGTCATTAAGATTTTTTTCCTTCTTTTTTCTATGTTTTCTTTTCTGATTTTTTTATTTTGATTTTATAAATAACAACAAAGATATAAAAAAATGTATCATGATAAATATAACAATAACAAGTAATTATTTCTTATTAAAAAGGTTTCAATTTTTTAAAAATGTTAAACATTTTAGGAATTAAGGTATTCTAATCACAAGAAAATTATTCATACCTTTTATCATTGTAAGATAACGATTATACAAATAATAAAAAAGTGTAAAAATACTTCTAAGCTGTGAGAAATTTGTAAGAAATTTTTTTAAAAAATAAGTTAGTTTTTCAAACTCTAAATATAACAATTAATATAAAGGATGAACAATTTAAGCAATAAAAATTTTAGATAATATGAAAATAAGAGAAAATTAAAATCTCAATGTAAGTAAACATTAATTTATAATGATTTAGTTAAATTATTTATCTATATCTACTTAAATAACTACTTAAGTTTACATCATCTTCTTTGAAGTTAATAAATAAAGTTATTATCAATCAAGAATATAATTCTTAATGTTTTCTCAAGACTCATACATCTAAGTTCTTAATGCTCACTTCAATATGTGTTTGAGGCACTATCATTTATACCAAAATTAGGAAGATGACTAGTCTTTGTGACTAAATGTGCTATGGAATATATTATACTTGTCACGACATGATATGCTTCTATTGAATAATTAATAAACTCTTTATCGATTTAAAATTTATTAACCATTCTACAAGGAATACCTATCTTTTTTTTATAGTTCATAACTATTCAATTAAGAATGGTATTAGAACTAAATAATAATCTGCATAGCATTAAATTCTGAACACATATAAGACTTTGGGGGAAGCCTATGCACATTAAAATTACCTTTTCTTCCTTCCTGTCTTGGGCATAACTTTTTTCCAAGCAGTTTCTTCATAGAAATTTAGAGGAAGAGGAATAAAGCTTCCACAAAAAACTTTAATTGTAAAGGGAGTCAAGGTATTATGAAGATCCACTAGTCTGACATGCTTGCATTTCATGTTATACTAGGCAAGGTTCGAGTCCTGCAGGCCCAGTAGAAGTTCATGATTATTCTTTTAGAAAAACAAGGTTCTCATATATCTCATAAAAGGTGTTTGGTTAGGTGTGAATGAAAATAGTCTAGTCCAAGAATTGAGCTCCATATTCCTAAAGCCAACCACTTCTTTATAGTCCATAAATTATGAGCAAGTTCATTACGTAAAACAAGATAAGGTCCTTGCACTTCCCTCAAGTCCTCAACCCTAAGACCAAAACCAACAATCACATCAGCATTTAGCAAATTGTGATTTTTATCTACCAGCCAGTGCAAACAATCACCAACAAGCATACCCATTTTCTGATTGAATCAGAGTCTATAAGGTATACCAGAAATCTTCTTCCATAAGTTTATTCAAAGATTGTAAATCATAGTTTCTATATTAATGTATCTCTCATGCAAGCCAACGTACTATCCTAACCTCACCAGTTTATAATCATTATGAATAGAATCATACCCAAATCCAAAAGCCCAAGACCCCTGAATTTGTTTCCCCTTAACATGGGCATTTGCATCCATTACCAGATAAGGCAAAATGAAGTGATTTCTAAAGGATGGATTTATCAACACAATCCTACTAGTAGTATTGCCAAAGCATAACAACCCATTGCAAGAACCCACAATTTTGATATTAGGAGAATCATCAGAAGAATCCTCTAAAGGGTAATCAAGTTCATGGAATTTCATAAACTTGTCTTCCACAGAAGCATTTAGAGAAAGTCAGGATGTAAATCCACTAAGATGAGACTGAAAGTGGAGTTATTTTCTGTTGATTTTTTCAAATGGGTTTTAATAAAAGTAGGATAATTTATTTCAGAACATCAAGGCTTGGAAATGCACCTGAACTGCAAGAAAGACTCAATAAGAAGCTTTATAAGTATTTCAGTGCATATTTCATGGAGGTATTTTTCCTCCATAGTTGAATCTGGCTTAGGGTTTATGATCGAGAAGAGAGGAAAATGTGGAGATGTTGCTTTTTATACTTTGCCCTTGCTAGTTTCAAAGATGTTTCTAGAAAATTGGTTTTCGAATGAGCTATTTAAGTATTTGATTTTTCAAAGGAAAATTAAAATATAAGAAAGAAATGGAGAATTAATACCTAATCTGATGATAAAGTTTATTCTCAAATAAATAAAAACTAATTATTTCTTATAAAAAAGATTTTAATTTTTTAAAATATTAAAAATTTTAGGAATTAAGGTATTCTAATCGTAAGAAAATTAGTCATACATTTTATCTTCGTAAGATAACTATTATATAAATAATAAAAAAATGTAAAAATACTTCAAGTTATTAGAAATTTGTAAGGAATTTTAAGAAAATAAGTTAGTTTTTCAAACTCTAAATATAACAATTAATTTAAAGGATAAGCAAATTGAGCAGAAAAATTTTAGATACTATTAAAATAATAGGGAATTAAAAGCTCAACATAAGTAAACATTAATTTATAATGATTTAGTCAAATTATTTATCTTCATCTATTTAAACAACTATTTAAGTTTACATCATCTTCTTTGAAGATAATAAATAAAGTTGTTATCAATCAAGAATATAATTCTTAATATTTCCTCAAGACTCATACTTTTAAGTTCTTTATCGATTCAGAATAATTAATAAACTCTTTATCGATTCAGAATTTATTAATCATTCTTCAAGGGATATATATCTTTTTTTTTTGCAATTTGTAACTTTTCAATTAAGAATGACATTAGAACTGGAGAATAATCTGCATAGCATTAAAGTCTAAATACATATACATCAGTAGGGGAAGCCTATGCACATTGAAATTTCCTTTTCTTCCTTCGTGTCTTGGGCAGAGCTTTTTTCCCAGCAGTTTCTTCATAGACATTTAGAAGAAGACGAATAAGGCTTCCATGGAAAAATTTAACTGTAAAGGGAGTCAAGGTATTATGAAGATCCATTAGTCTGGGATGCTTGCATTTCATGTTATACGAGAGAAGGTTTGAGTCCTGCAGGCTCAGTAAAATTTCATCACCATTCTTTGAGAAAAATAAGGTTCTCATACATCTCATAAAGGGCGTTTGATTTGGTGTGAATAAGAAAAGTCTAGTCAAAGAATTCTTCACTCCATATTCCTTCATAACCCAAACATTAAGACGTGTAGGTTGAGCTCCATAGATAGCATATAAATCTAACCACTTATCTGTAGTCCCCAAATTATGAGCAAGTTCATTATGTAAAATAAGCTTAGGTCCCAAGACTTCTCTCAAGTCCTCAACCCCAATGCCAACATACTATCCTAACCTCATCATTTTATATTCATTTTAAATAGAATCATACTTAAATCCAAAAGCCCATGACCCCTGAATCAATTTCCCCTTAACATGGGCATTTGCATCCATTACCAAATATGGTAAAATGAAGTACTTTCTAATGGATGGATTCATCAACATAATCTACCAGTAGCATTACCAAAGCATAACAATCCATTACAAGAACCCACAATTTTGATATTAGGAGAAGCATCAGAAGAATCCTTTAAAGGGTAATCAAGTTGATGGAATTTCATAGACTTATCTTCCATGGAGGTATTTAGAGAATCAAGATGAGACTGAGATTGGAGTTGTTTTCTATCAATTTTTTCAAATGGGTTTTGATAAAAGTAGGATCATCGATTTAAAAATACCATTCTCTAGAAACGTACCTGAACCGTAAGAGAGACTTGACAACAAGTCTTGTTAGTATTTTAGTGTGTATTTCATAAGGACATTTTTACTCCATAGTTTAATCTGGCTTAGGGTTTGGGTGCGAGAAGAGAGGAAAATGTGGAAAATTGGTTCTAGACCAAGCTATTTAAATATTTGATTTTTCAATGGAAAATTAAAATATAAGAAAGTAATGGATAATTAATACCTAAAATAATGACAAAGTTTATTCTCAAATAAACAATAACTAATTTAAATATGGAAAAAATAATAAGAGATTATAAATTTATGGATAAATTATTGATTGAAAAATTTATGAAATATGCTTTTTTTATATAATTAGAATACATGTAAATTATTTATTGAGTTATTGTTTAATATGAAAAACATCTTTCATTTTAAAATTTAATATGATTTCAAAGTTTTTTAAAAACTGATGCAAATTTATTTTTAATGGTTTTTCAAATTACTTTTTATTGTAAAATGCATTGCACTAATCATGTTTGATTTTCTAAAAAAAATCATAAAATGTGGGAAAGTTATTATAAAATCATGTGAAATTCAACAAGGGTTATTTGATCGTTACAATGTTTTTCTTTCTTTTTTGTATGTTTTCTTTCATGATTTCTTTATTTTGATTTTATAAATAAAAACAAAATTATAAAAACATGTATCATGACAAATATAACAATAAAAAGTAATTATTTCTTATAAAAAAGATTTCAATTTTTTTCAATGTTAAACATTTTAGGAATTAAGGTATTCTAATCGTAAGAAAATTATTCATACTTTTTATCTTTGTAAGCTAACGAATATACAAATAATAAAAAAGTGTAAAAACACTTCAAGTTGTTAAAAATTTGTAAAGAATTTTAAGAAAATAAGCTAGTTTTTTAAACTCTAAATATAACATTTAATCTAAGGCATGAATAAATTGAGCACTAAAAATTTTAGATAATATGAAAATAATAGAAAATTAAAAGCTTAACGTAAGTAAACATTAATTTATAATGATTTAGTCAAATTATTTATCTACGTCAACTTAAATAACTACTTAAGTTTACATCATCTTCTTTGAAGATAATAAATAAAGTTATTATCAATCAAGAATATAATTCTTAATATTTTCTGAAGACTCATACTTGTTGTTAATGTTCACTCAAATATGTGTTTGAGGCACTATCATTTATAACAAAATTAGGAAGATGACTAGTCTTGGTGATTAAATTTACTGTGGAATATGTTATACTTATCACGCCATGACATGCTTCTATTGAATAATTAATAAACTCTTTATCGATTTAGAATTTATTAATCATTCTATAAGGGATAGGTATCTTTTTTATATAGTTCATAACTATTCAATTAAGAATGGTATTAGAACTGGACAATAATATGCATAGCATTAAAGTTCAAACACTTATACGATGGTGGGGGAAGCCTATACACATTGAAATTACCTTTTCTTCCTTTCTGTCTTGGGTAGAGCATTTTTTCCAGCAGTTCCTTCATAGATATTTAGAGGTAGAGAAATAAGGCTACTATAGAAAACTTCAATTGTAAAGGGAGTCAAGGTATTATGAAGATCCACTAGTCTGGCACACTTGCGTTTCATGTTATACCAAAGAAGGTTTGAGTCGTGCAAGCCCTTTAGAAGTTTATCACCATTCTTTGAGAAAAACTAGGTTCTCATACATCTCATAAATGGCGCTTAGTTTAGTGTGAATGAGAAGAGTCTAGTCCAAGAATTATTCACTCCATATTCCTTCATAACCCAAACATCAAGATGTGTAGGTTGAGCTCCATAAATAGCATATAAGGCCAACCACTTCTCTACAATCCCTAAATTATGAGCATGTTCGTTACGTAAAACAAGCTCAAGTCCCAGCAATTTCCTCAATTCCTCAACCCCAAGACCAAAACCAACAATCACATCAAGATTTGGTAAAAATGTGATTTCTATCCATTAGCTAGTGTTGCGGAAGCGACAATTAATAATAATATTTTCAAGAATATTTAGAAAATTATAGTGCCAAAATTATACTAAGAAAATTCCCAGATCAGAATGGTGGGTCACATCGGACCACTTAAATACCACCTTTTCTTAGACAGAATAATCTTAGTTATTTAAGCAAAATAACCAACTAAATATAGCCAAAAATAAAACTATTAAATAGAATAAAAGAACACCAAAAATTAATGAGGTTCGGCCAATTAAGCCTACGTTCCTGAGGCACTACCAATAATATTTCACTAAGAAGAAATATTACAAGAGAATAAAGAAGAGAAAACAAATAAATGACTTGTTTTTGGATGAAAAAATAAGGAGGGGAGAGGTTTCCATTTGTAATCCTTCAACTCCCCCACATACTCCTTTATTTCCAATGTGGGATAAATGCTTAGCCAAAAAATTTGACTAAAACCAACAAATGTCCACCTTAGTCTAATGTCATTCTACCAAATACGAATCTTCTCAATCAAAATCGATCCTTGCAGTGCCTCCAACTTGCACCCTCAGGTGCCAACTCAAATATGCAGGATATTGACCAAGTCTAAACAATGTTTAAACTTGGCTTTTGTCACTACCTTGGTCAACATATTTGCAAGATTTTCTGTAGTTCAAATCTTCTGGAGAAGTATCTCCTCCTCTTCAAGAATTTCTTACACATGATGATAGCAAACATCAATATGCTTCGTTCTTGCATGAAAGACTTGGTTCTTTGCTAAATGTATAGCACTCTGACTATCACAAAACACCTGAAGCTGTTTTTGACCGACACCCAATTATTTTAGCAATCCATGAAGCCAAATTGCCTCCTTTATAGCCTCTGTAACTGCCATATACTCTGCCTCTATTGTAGACAAAGCCACTGTTGACTGTAAAGTAGACTTCCAACTAACTGGCGCTTTAGTATAAGTAAACAAATAGCCAGTTGTAGAACATCGCTTATCCAAATCACCTGCATAGTCAGAATCACAATATCCGACTACACATTTACCAAGTGATTGATCCTGCTCAAATACTAAACCAATATCTACAGTATCTTAGATATACTGTAGAATCCATTTCATAGCTTGCCAATGAGCCTTGCCAAGATCATGCATATATCTGCTCACAACACCAACTGCCTGTGAAATATCCGGTCTTGAACACACCATTGCATACATCAAACTTCCAATTGCATTTGCATATGGAACTTTTGCCATGTACTCTCGTTCTTCATCCGTCTTTGGAGATAACTGACTGTTAAGTTTCAAATGAGGAGCAAGCGGAATACCTACAGGTTTTGTATTTTCATTCATACCAAAACATTGTAGTACCTTTTGCAAATACTGCTTCTGTGTCAGCCAAAGCTTGCTTCTTTTTCTGTCCCTGTTTATCTCCATACCGAGAATCTTCTTGGCTTCTCCCAGATCCTTCATCTCAAACTCTCTACTCAGCTAAGCCTTCAACTTATCAATCTCAACTTGGCTCCTTGATGCTATCAGCATATCATCAACATACAAGAGTAGATAGATGTAAGACCCA